>ML814483.1:10528-69939 GCA_009831015.1 Picea engelmannii | reverse complement strand
CTTAGAGATAAGCTACCACCATTCTAGCGAGTCTTTCACTTTGTATTTTTACAGTCTTTGTACATTTTCACTCATTAATAGAAATTATGCATTACTGTATCTCTGTGTTCATGGTTTCATATTTGATACATTTTTGTTATATTATTGGATATATGAGATATCTTTATACATTTCTTTATTATATCTCCGCTCTCATTTCGTGCTAAAAATAACCCAGATCAGTGGTATCAGAGCAGGCTGCTCTTGATAATTTTTCAGTGCATGTCCCCGACGAGGTCTGAGTATAGCAAGTTGGGTCTCGAGCTTGTCTCTCTTGAGGAAAATCTCTCTCGCACGCCCAAGAAACCCTCTGTTGTCGCAAGAGTTGACTCTAGGTTGTAATATAGCCAAGTCTTAGCACATTTTAAATGGAATAATAATTTGTAGATTGATCAGTCATATGAGGCTTCTAGAACCAAGTTTGAAAGAGGCCTTTCACTCATTTATAGATAAAAAATAAAGAGGCATGACCTCGTTTACCTAATTTGATTAAATGAGGAAGATGGATAGAGGATAGGGGATGAAGAAGATTGAAACAAAGAGTTAGGTATATAATTCTGATAAGTCTAATCTTGATTTCAATGGAGGAATGACAAATAAATTCAAAAGACAAACATGCATATATATAACTTGTAATCTAGGCAGAAACAGTCAATCTATAGGTCTTGTTTTGCTCACAGCATAAATAGAGGAAAAGATGAACCTAATAGGCTGCCCAATAAATTACTACAACAATGGTATTATTGAATTGGAGCCATTACAAGCTGAATATGTAAAAGAAGGAAGAACGAATGAATGTAAACCTGAGAAAACAATACAAGAAAAGATAGAATTACATGGTGACGAGGAATAGAATCTCTTGGCATTTTGTTCTATATTTGCTGAAAGAAATAGCATTACAAACCCAACCCCCAAAAGGCTCTCGGGTTGTTTCCCCCCTCCCCCTTCTCATTCTCCCAAAAATGGTTATTTAAATCACCAACACAATATTAACTATTAACCCGTTACATTACTCGGTCTTTGTGCTAAAAATAATCTAAAAGAAATCTCGATTTGTTTCGAGGAATATGGAAACGATTTGCCTTCCTGGAATTCTGTAACTACTAGGTGCTCTGCCACCTTCTTAAAACCGATGCTAATAGCTTTGACAAGTGGCATATCTGTTTCATGGATGGTCTCGTTGTATCATATGTTCATTTGCCATTTGCGTGCGAATATTCAGAAGCTCGGCTTTTGTTCTCTTTTTTCTTTGACGAAGGGTGTTTTCGTTTGGATTAACGCATCTAAGCCATATTCTTTGATCTCCTCTACACCCAACCAACGAAAACTCAAAGCATTTTCTTTGAGAAGTCTTTGAAAAAATATTTCAAAAGCATTGGATCAAAGAAATTGATCATCTGATCTTGGTATGCTTTGAAACCATAATTATAGTTTTGCAAAAAACACTTCTCAGATTCCTCAAGGGCTCAGTATTGGACTTATAAAAATTTGACAATTGATGCGCACGATTTAGCGTTTTACAAACCACACTCCAATCTTTAGCATCGAGCCTATCCATTATTGTAATAAAATTGTTGCATTTAGATCCCGAAGTTCTTTCCCTGATACTATTTCTATCCATGAAGAAGTCTACACAGATTGATTTGAAGTGAAGGTCCAATCGATCACGAAAACGAGAAACAGACGAGAGCTTTCTAGCATCCAAATCCACTTCCGTGAATGATGCGTATGATTGGAATCCCAATTTATGGCTTTCGGGTTTCGGAGAAATGAAGAAGTGGTTATTGAAATCCCTACGTCGGTTGAATCCCCAAAATGGAACTCGACGCTTACATATAACCCTATTCTAGCTATTTCTCGGTGTGTAGTGCACCCCTTTCGGATATCCTCGTGAGTTCCTCCTCCGTGTGACTTAACGCTCGGTGTATGTGATCGCTCAACTCCCAACGCTTCCATTAATTCTCCTTGTGACTTAACGCTCGGACATATGGTGTATTGCTTTTGTTCCTCACGTGGACCCTCTCCTTGGAGTCTTGTGTGCGTTGTCTTGTGACTTGGCATGTGTGTGGCTTACGATGGATATTTTGGATATTGGGACGTGAAGGGTAGTGGACCCAACAATGCAAAGGGCTTGGCTAAACGATTTTTCTCCAAACTTTAAAATGAAATAAAATATTAATTTTAAAATTATATAAAATAATTTTAAAATAATATATAGAAAGAACAAAACCTATAGTTTGATTTTCTAACTTGACACTCTTCACAATCAAAGAATTGTGAAGTAAGACAAAATAGGAGACCATGGGAAACTTTTAAAGCTTTGAGATTTTGGCCAATTATGACGCAAGGCTTTGAGATTTTGACGGTAGAGAAATTCGGCGAAAATGGCGATAGGTTTAGAGTTTTTACTACAACGGAAAGGTTTGTGTCGAATGGCGCAAGGACTTAATGGTTACACAATCTTACGTCAAGCAACAAGGTTCTAAAACTAACTAGCGCAACTGACATAAATTTTGGCGAAAGACACTAAGTTAATAAATTTTCAATATTTGTTCCAACACCCTCCATGGCGAAAGAAAAGAAAAACGACGGAGCATAAGATTCTATTCATTTGTTGCTTGAGAAATCTCTCACACGACAAAGGGAAGAAATTATGGAGAATTTTTCCCACATCCTTCAATGCACGTCGATAGAAACATATACATCTTCATCAAGCGATCACTTTGGAAGCACCTCGCATTTCACGGTACAAGTTAATTTTGATATTCCCATATTTGAAAGACAGATAGATGCAGATGCCCTAGAAAAATGGTTAAATCTACTAGAAGGTGATTTCTCTATTCATAATTTCTCTGACAGGGAAAATATCAAATTTGCACTCCTTAAGGCTCTCCCCCATGTCAAACATTGGTGGTAGACTTACTGGGAGCAAAGCTCCATCAAGGACTCTGGAATATATGGGGTTGAGCCCACCTGGGATTTTTTTGTGGATGGGGTCAAGGAACAATATTACCTTGTTGGCAACTATGAAGACCAATACATGAGATGGACCACGCTGCATCAAGAGAGGTGCCAAGCAGTGTCGGAGTTCACCAATACCTTTCATACCTTGTGCACCAAGCTGGGTAGCAAAGACTCTGAGCGACATTTGGTTCTAAAATACCGTGGGGCTCTACATAGATACATCCAAACTAAAATGGATTTTCTGGACATCTCATCACTCGGTGTTTCTTATTGATATGTTGTTAAAATCGAGAAGAAATTTAAGCACCATAACAAACGGGAGTTCGGATCTGCAAGTCCACAACAACCAAAGTATGATAAAGAAGACCCTAACAAACAACCTCCTAGAAAACAGTGTAAGCCACAGGAAAAGAAGGGTCATGAGAAGACGAAGAAGGACACTGGAAAATGGTGCGATTTCCACAAAATCCCTTGGCACAACACCAATGAATGTCGCTCAAAACAATAATTTGTGGTCGAGATCAAAGACAAGGAGCCGAAACCCGATTCAAATTTTGATTATGAAAATACTAGTAAAAGACAGATCATCGATGCAAACCCCACTGTTATTGTCGCGACCGAAACAATTCAACCAGAAGAACCAACAGATCCTGAAGAGTGGGAGCGCCTTTTTCATTCACAGATGTGGGTGAAGGGGACCCCGCTGCATTTTATTGTTGATAGTGGAAGCCAGAAGAACCTCATCTCAGCAGAGGTCGTCAAACAATTGGAATTGTCGACAACATCAGGTAGCTTCACCAGGGACGAGATCTTCGTGTCAAACAACATTGTCGATTGTCATACGACATCCAACCCTTCAAGGATGAGGTATTATGTGATGTTGCCTCTCTAGATGTATGTGATGTTCTCTTGGGCCAACCATATATGTGGAAGCGCCATGCCATTTATGAGTCTCGACCTCGTAGTGTCATTGTTACTCTCAGAGGTCATCTCTACATAATACCAGAGGTAATTCCGACTACTATCCCACCTAAACATTGCTGCAAGGTAGTATCTCATACTGCAAAGTTCAACTTCTTCACAGTCTGTTCAAAAGGTGAATAGAAGAACACCACAACCACTGCAACCTCAGTCCAAGTACGTTTTGTCCAGTAGAAGCATGTCGACAAGATTAAAGCAAAGTGCAAAGATTCCTTCTACACATAATCATCTCATGTAGCTTGAATGGTTGAACAGATTCAACCCCGCCAGCAACAGGTTCGTGACAACATTCCACAAAACAAGCAACAAGTCATCTCCAGCAAAGCAAGCAGCTCACCAAGAGTTAGATTCAACAAGCGTTTTCCCCTCTCCCCTGGGAACTCAACGTAGTGGATACCATTGCTTCCTAAGGAGGGAGGATTGATCCAGGTGGATATCGGTGGCCACCCACCTATTCCAACTGGCTCACTTTGGCATTTTCAATTTGGCAGTTTTGTTTCTAGTTCTTGGGTCCCAAACTTCTGGGGTCGTTTTGAGGCCTTAAACAACGTTTTTATGGCTCACCATAGTCAAATTAATGACAAAGTCAATGTTTGATGGCAACATGTGTAGTCCTCGGATAGACCTTTCTAACAGGCTATCATGTGCCTAAAATAGAGGTTGTATGCAAAAGTTAATCCCCCAAGAAGTTGATACATGAAACTACCCAAAACGGGGTCCACAAAATTGTTGGCTTTTCATCTTCCGGGGTTAAGGTTTTGGATTTTCTTTATGTTAAAAATGCCTCGAGAGCCTCATTGTAAGACATGCTCTTGCGAATGCAAGTATCCGTCACATCTCTTCTCGCTGCCACCGTTCTAGCGAGTCTTTCACTCTGTGTTTTTACAGTCTTTGTACATTTTCACTCATTAATAGAAATTATGTATTACTGTATCTTTGTGTTTATGGTTTCATCTCTGATACATTTATGTTATATTATTGGATATCTGAGATATCTCTGTACATTTCTTTATTATATCTCCGCTCTCATTTTGTGCCGAAAATAACCCGGATCAGTGGTATCAGAGCATGCTTCTCTTTATCGTTTTCCAGTGCATGTACCCGACGAAGTCCGAGTATAGCAAGTTGGGTCTCGAGCTTATCTCTCTTGAGGTGAATTGCTCTCGCATGCCCAAGAAACCCTCCATGGTAGAAGAAAAAAAAAACAATAGAGCATAAGATTCTATTCATCTATTGCTTGTGCAAACTCTCACGCGACAGAGGGACGAAATGATGGAGAATTTTTCCCACATCCTTCAATGCTTGCAGATAGCAGCAGGCACATCTTCATCAAGAAAACACTTTGGAAGAACCTCACCTTTCAAGGTACAAGTTAATTTTGATATTCCCATATTTGAAGGACAGATAGATGCGGATGCCCTAGAAAAATGGTTAACTCTGCTAGAAGGTTATTTCTTTGTTCATAATTTCTCCGACAGGGAAAATATAAATTTTGCACTCCTTAAGGCTCTCCCCCATGTCAAACATTGGTGAGAAACTTACTGGTAGAAAAGCTCCACCAAGGAGTCTGGAATATATGGGGCCGAGCCCACCTAATATTTTTTTGTCGATGTGGTCAAGGAACAATATTACCCTTGGCAACTATGAAGACCAGTACATGAGATGGACCACACTGCGTCAAGAAAGGGGCCAAGCAGTGTCGAAGTTCACCAATACCTTTCATACCTTGCACACCAAGCTTGGTATCAAAGACTCTGAGGGACATTTGGTTTTGAAATACCGTGGGGCTCTACACAAATACATCCAAACTAAAATTCTTTGTACATTTTCGCTCATTAATAGAAATTGTGTATTATTGTATCTCTATGTTTATGGTTTCATCTCTTATACATTTATGTTATAGTATTTGATATCCGAGATATCTCTGTACATTTCTTTATTGTATCTCCGATCTCATTTCATGCCGAAAATAATCCGTATCAAAGGTGATCTTCCTTGAGGTGATCTTCCTTTTCTTCTGATTACTGTACATGTTGGACTCATGTTGCTATCAATGAAAACACACAATCAATGATGCCAACAATCTCCCCCTTTGGCATTGAGAGCAACATATCTATAAAAAAATACTTTTTCTCCCCCTATCATTGATCTCATTTTCAGGTTGGAGGATTGAAATTTTACTTATACCAAATTTGTTTTACGGTTTTTCTCCCCCTTTGACATCAATGACAAAGAGTTAAACTTTTATTTGTTTTTCTCCCCCTGTGAATGTATAGGTTGTTATCTCGATCTCTTGGGATTTTGTGTTCAAATAGGTAGTCTTGTTGATACCATTTTTTGTAGTGATCAAGTCTTTTAAACGTAATCCAATGACTTCCTCATTTGATGAACAAATTAAATATTCCCCTTGAGTTTTTACTGTTTCATAGGGTTTTACTATATTCTCCTTTGTCTTAAAGGACAAGGGTATGAATATCACTAATCTTGTGTTTCTTTATTCTTGTTGATATTCTGATCTTTCACAAGAATACAACTGATCGACAACAATTAATTTAATTTCCAATATTCAACCAATTTAATATCTTATTCATAGTCCTTCGACTCTGTAGAAACCAATTTCAACTTTTGTCCCTTAGAAATAAGATTCAATTGGTCCTTTCATCTGTTTGTTTGTACTGTTGCCTAAAATACTTAAAACATGCTTTAGTTTATCATGATACTTACGATATAATCCTCTTCTAACCAGGTTGATGCACTCCATATTATTAATCATGTTTTTCCTTCCTTTTATACATATTTTCTGTTGAAGGGAAATTTAGTAGTTCATAAAAATAACATTGGAAAACTTCCAAGATTTTCACTGCTCAATTCTTTTGGTTGATATACTATTGAAGATTCATCACTATTATGTGTAAGTGAAACTTCTTCATTTTCAAGTGTCAGATCATCTCTCTTGTTTTCTATTTCATATTTTCTTCTCCATACTTTTTCATGAGATATTTGTTTCTAGGATCTTTATTTTCTAGATTTGTTCTTTGACACTTGTCATTTCTTATTTTCTTCCAACCTTCATTATATTTTCATCCTGACTTGCCTGAATTATTTCTCATGGTTTGACATCTTGATTTTCTGTAGTTTTGAGATTTGTGACCAAACCTATCACAGTTGTAACATCTCATTGTATGACAAAACTTTGTTGTATGGCCAACATAATTGCATCTCCAACATCTTATTAACTTATTGGACCTTCCTGAATTTTTCTTTTCAGGACTCTTGTATTCCAATGCTTTGTGACCAAATATATTACAAGAAAAGCAATAACCATTGAAGGTGTTTCCATACTTGAGCCTATTTTGACATGAGAAGTCTGTCTTTTGATATGTTTCTTCTTTTTTTATTTTTATAACTTCCTTCCTTGACAAAGTTCATGGTTTGTTTTAGGTTTGTGACTGTACCTTTTTATTTTGAGGAGTATGATCCTTTATCATATTTTTGAATGGTGCTCCATTTGCCACCTTCTTCTTTCTTATTGTATCCAAGACTGGTTTTGTCAAAAATTTGTCTTTGACTATTCCAGATCATATCTAGGATAGTTCAGTTGTTCTGGAATTTGATAGTTGCTTTTGTCTTTTCAGTCTTCTTTTTGAGGTTGATAACTTCCATTTCTGGCATGTGACATGTCTCTTCCTTTCTAGTCAATTGAACCTTCAAGGATTCGTCTTTTTCCTTAGCTCCTTCAAGTTGAGTCTTTAGATTGATGACTATTTTTTCTGTATCATCCAAGACTTCTGTACAGTTATTAGTTTTTTCATATGCCTTTAACTCTTCTATATATTTTGTTAGATCAACCACTTCTTTCTTCAATTTTTTGATTTCTTCCTTGTTTTCTAGTTGGATCATTTTGAGGTTGATGGCTTCTAATTCCAACCTGAGACATGATTCTTCCTTTTTAGTTAATTGGACCTTATGTGCTTCTTCATTTTTCTTAGCTTCTTCAATTTGAGTCATTAGAGTTGAGTTAGTACTTTCATTTATCTTTTTGACGTTAATAATTTCCAATTCCAACATGTGACATGATTCTTCTCTTTTGGTTAACTGGATTTTTTGGTCTTCTTCATTTTTCTTAGTTTCTTCAAGTTGAGTTTTTAGACAGATGACCATTTCTTCTGTCTCTTCTAGTACTTCTTTGATTTTATTGTCACGTGTCTTAAATTCTTCCATTTCTTCTCTTAGATTAGCAACTTCGATCTTCAATATTTCAATTTATTCTTCTTTGTCTTCTAGTTGAATCTTTTGTTCATGCTCTTCATGGTTAGATTGATCTAACTATTGTAGCAACAACATATCTTTCTTTTGAAGTTTCTCTAACTCTTCAAAAGTGCACATAACCGTGTATTCAAGCTGGTCAAGAACATCCTTAGTACCTTCAATATATAGACCATTTGTTGGTTCCATACTAATCACTTCAAATGTAGTTATAACGTCATTCTTAAAAATCTAATAGTTTTTCTTTAGTGAATATTGAGGTATTCATCAATTCCTTGATGTAGTAGTCTTCTTTGTTGATGACTGGGGTTTGCATCAATTCTTTGATGGAATTGTGCTCTTCTGTGTTTTGTTCTTTATTCTGATCAGAATTCTCTTTATCTGTATTTTGTTCTTCAATATGATTTGTTTTTTCTGTTTCTTTGTTTTGTTCTATAAACTTATTGGAATTCTCCATTTCTTTGTTTTTTTCTATAGAGTGATTGGACTTCTCCATTTCTTGTTTTTGTTCTTTATCTTGATAAGAATTCTCTAGCTGGAGCCATAGTACTTTAGCAGAGGTGTAGTGTCCCATCTTTTCTTTGACTTGGTCTGACAATCCATTCTAGATTGCCTTTAATGTTATTGAATTATTTTTCTTTGCTTCTTTTGCAATTTTGGATTTGTTCTTTGAGGTAGTTGAGTACCAAGGTTGAGATACTATTGAATCCCCAAAACCAGATCCTCTTGACTTCAGATATCATTTCATTCCTTCCCTCCATGAGGAGTAGTCTATTCCATCAAATAAGGGAGCTTCATTTGTGGAGAGAGTAATTTGTCCACCCATTTCTTCATAATCTACCTTCCAGTGTTTAAATTGTGCTAAAGGCACTTGCTCTGATACCAATTGTTGAAATATACACTTGACACTGAGAGGGGGGGTGAATCAGTGTCTGAAATTTTAACTTCTTTTCACACTCTCATAGATTAGCTAAATTAACTGAATAAGATATATGCATATTAATTAATAATTCATAAACATGTCTAACACCAACTGTATGAAGTAGATAAAATATGTTTCTTTTATTTATTTAACTTGAATGAATACAAATAAAATCAATCTTTTAATAACTTCAACTTCAACCGAATATGAGAGATTCAACTCTCTGATACAATACCCAACTTGAAGTTCTTAGATCCAATTGAGAAATGAGGAATCCAACCCTCATAACAAGACCCAGCTTGTTGATCTCAAATCCATCTGAGATGTGAGGAATCCAACCCTCATAACAAGACTCAGCTTGTAAACATGCACCAACCTTATAGAATGAACTTCCATTCAATCCATTATATCTACATATATTTAATCCACCAACACATACTTATATTCATCACCACTTTTGGTTTATATGATATTTCAAACAGTATAGGATTGAACCAATGTGTCTTTTTTCCATGAACCATTGCACCTCTTCATTTAACTAACTAATCTTGATTTGAACTTTATCCTGATGAGTTGATCACAGATATGGATCGACTCATTATATCGTTCTCATGCTTTTGATGCGTCCTCAGTTTGCCAACATATCATATTCAAGCTTTTACCATGTCTCTGTATTGTTATGGTGTTAATTCTCTGTCGAATTACTCTACAGACCTTAAGTTGTTTACCAAAATCAAATATGTATGAGGCGCTTCCTTCAACCCAATGTTCAAATGACCCCGGGCTCAAAACCACAGGCTTATCCATTTTAAGTGATGTTCATAAAGCCTCTTCTTTCACCCTTATTCCTGTATCTCAAGACCAATGTTTGGAACCAAGTCCTCCAGACTTCGACCTTCTTGCATTTTATCAAAGTAATACTTCCCGAAGTAAAACTTCGTCGAAGTACATATGAGTACTCTCTGTTGACATATTTTTCATATGCCCTTCGGGTAAGAACCAAAAGGCTTAACTCATTTTGTTGTGTAGTTACTTAACTTGGCCCTCAAGTTGCTTTTAATAAGCTTCACATGGCCAAGAGCTAGGACTGTTAGACTTAGGCAAAAGAGCTCTGTCTCTCCAGGTATTCAGGATTATTGGACTTTGAAAATCTTGTGTCCAAATGGAAGATTTTAATATTTTGTTTAATGGATGATCCTGGCTTGCCCAAAGGCTTCAACAAAATCGATGATCAAAACTTAATCAAGAGTTGAGATCTACAGTCTGTGCTCTTTCAACATAGTGGAGCTTTAACACTTGGCCACTGTGCACTTTAATCTTAAGTTGATGTGTGTCCATAAACTTCAACAGTCCATATCATTGTGTGCTTCCTTCACCAAGTTAATCTTCATGCACGTTTACTTGTGCTTTTGGATCTCGGCCATGGAACTTCCTCCTTAATGGACGGTTAGATCTTATTTCGAAGCTTCAACACTCTGGGAATCCAGGGTACTATAAATCTGAAGTAGTTCAATTCCTCAAGAGGTTTACCTACCGAATAAGTCATAAAACAACAATGACCGCTTGTTTTTGGTTAATATCTCGTGCTTACACTATTCTTCAACTTCGCTTGATCTAACGGTCATGAGATATCATGGAGGATATTAGATCAACGAACAACGTTAGTTCATGACTTCAACCTTCAGAGCTTCAAGCATTTTTGCACGTAGGGAAAACTAGATATCTCTGAAGGACATACTCCCAGAGCGACCCAACTTGTTGACGTCGTTGTTGATGTGGAACTAGTTGAGTGGCTACCACGTGTCATCTAGATTCGTGACTTACGTATACCTAAACTGCCAACTTGACCTTGACACTTGTCACCATCTAATTGTGCAACGTGTCCTTGCTTACATGGATCTCATGAAGTGTCATATGTCTTTCCCCTTTGGATCATATATTAGACGATATAGTTTTCAACTGAATTCTTGATCCAACAACCCTCATTCACTTCGGGACTTCGGGGCTCCGACCTTTGGGTGAACTTACATGTTTTAGACCCTTTTTTTCCGAAGTGGTCAGCACCAGAGTTGATTGTCTCCTTTCCTTTACTGTGATCTAACGGTTCCAATATTTCACTCCAGATCAACGGTTGACGACAGTTCGTGACTTCGGGGCTTCGACCTTTGGGTAAACTTACCTATTCTTGGCTTCTTTTCACCAGAGTGGTCAGCGCTAGAGTTGATCGTCTCCTTTATAATTGCTCATATTGCTCCCGAGGAGATCTTAGATTAAGGGTATGCAGAAGTTGATTTAATTCGAGACTCCGAGATATTGTGGCTTACCCTATCCTTCCATTAAAATCGATCATATGATCAGGATAGATCCTGAGATCATCTAATGGTTGTTGTAACCCGATCTTTTACAAAAGGATTTGTTCACTCCCAAACCTTTGTCTCCTGTGTTACTTCAAACGCACCATCTCTTCTGAGCTTTGATTAACGTTTCTTCCTTATAGGCTTTGTGTAAATGCGCACATTTATGCATTGTCTTTATCAATCATAAGGCYATCTCTTATGAACTTTAGGAACATAGGATCTTTGTTGATCMTATCRTGATCAACATTGATCACAAATTGCTTATGCCCCAAGGTGATATTCCTTTTCTTCTGATACATGTTGGACTCATGTTGCCATCAATGACAACACACAATCAATAATTCCAATAGGTCAATCAACTATTKTCCCATGAGTCACCCCTGCGGGTTGCATAGTGCCTRTCACGCKAGGCTCCGCGTGACAAGAGGTCTTATTCCCRCAAGGACAAGACAGAATTGGGGAGTATGCTAGTGCCAGGTTGATGATGATTGAAGAAAAGCTACAAGTCTATAAAGTCTAWTATCRTGTCAGCTACATGATTAAAGGTATGTTTATGTGTATGATTTGAGGGTTACTTGTTGGGTTTGGCTATGGTACATGMTTGAGACATGCTTGGTATATTGTTGAGGCATTGGCACTTGATTAAGGTACATCTTARCTACATCATTGAGTGAGGTATACTCTTTCATCTAGTTTGGTATATGACATATCTTTGAGATGTTGGTATATGGTTGATGTATACACTTGGTATATGGTGGCATATGCATGAGCCACTTTGAGGCATTTCATTGATGATATTGTACAGGTCTATACATGATTGATGTTATGGTATATAGTACATGTTTTATACATGATTGATGCTCTCAATACATGATACATGATTGGATACATGACTAGTTACTCATCATTGATGTTATGACATCTATATTTGGCATATCTTATGGTACATGATTGATGCATGTTATACTACATTTTTTGGTACACGGTTAATGCATGGTATGGTACAGGTTTTGGTATAGCACATGTTGATGATCAATTATAGGTTGGTGGTACATAGATAATGATAGGCTGGATATGGTGTCAGGTTGGATACAATGACAGGTTGACAGGTTACAAGTTGGTGTGACAGTGACAGTGACAGTGGCAGTGATTTTGGTAGTGGCAGTTTTGTTTACACTTATATTTTAGGGCGACAGGATAGGGAAAGGAAAGGGGGTTATAGCCTCCTTCTGGTTGGTGCTGAAGAACATAGGGAGTTGGAGCTTCCTTAAGGTTGGAGCCTGAGAATTAGGGGGTTATAGCCTCCTTCTAGTTGGAGCTAGAGAATTCAGGGAGTTGTAGTTTCCTTCCGGCTGGAACCGATAAATAGGGGGTTGTAGCCTCCTTCCAATTGCAGCTAGATAATTGGGAAGTTGGTGCTTCCAATGAATACATTCTTTGATATATATAAGAAAAGCAATATGTGGTTTTCTCCCATTTGGGTTCCCACATAAATTCTTGTGTACAGTGTCTATCTAATTGTTTATTATGCACTGTTGATTTATGTTTTTGATGATATATTGAATGCTAATGATAAATTGTTGAACACTACTGATAAAGTTGAAGAATACATATTGTGGTTAAAAGTGGTAATTGTGCTCATACTAATTCACCCCCCCTCTCAATATTCCAACAATAGGTATTAGACCAGGTCCTTCAAGAAACAGTTTGACCATTGGAAGGAGATCATGGAATATGCTAAGATTGGAGCACCAAGGTTTCATGGTCAAAATTATGCCTTTTGGAATAAAAATTTGAAAACATTTTTACAGGCACAGGGATTTGATGTTTGACAGTTAGTAGCAGACAAATATGCAACGCCAACCACTCCCCCAACTGACAAAGATGGAAAGAAACTCAACGAAAACAACTCGAAGGCTAAAGGAACCATTCTGAGCAGTATGGATGATTCAGTATTTGTCAAAGCTATGCATTGCAACACTATGAAGGATCTTTGGGATAAACTTCAAAATATTTACGAAGGAGATGCCAAAGTAAAAGAAGTTAAGATTCAAACCCTTATAGCTAAGTTTGAGCAATTGAATATGAAGGAAGATGAAGACATTGGAACCTACTTTCTCCGAGTTGACGAAACATTAAACACTATTAGAGGATTGGGAGAAGAAGTTGATGAATCAATGGTCATTCAAAAGGTCCTAGGATCTCTTCCTATGAGATTTGATCCTAAGATATCAACCTTGAAAGAAAGAATAGATCTTGATAATTTGAACATGGATGAGCTACATGGAATATTCACAGCTTATGAAATGAGGATAAAACAAGAGAACCCAGTCATGAAGGAAGCAACATTCAAGGCATCCAAGAAGACAAAGAAGCAGAACAAGAAAAAGTCAAAACCAAATTGTAGTTGCAGCAATGATTCAAAGGAATATCAAGAAGTGGAAAACTTTGTAAGGAAGTTGAAAAGAGGAACTGATAATTACAAATGTATGCTTCCATTGAAATATTTTAATTGTTATGGTATTGGTCATTTTGCTTCTAAATGTCCTTATGCCAAGAATAAGGAAGCGATGAAGAAGAAGATCCTAAGAAGAAATAGAAAAATAAAAAAGGAGACCAGAGAAGAAACAAAAAGAAATTCTTCAAGAAAATGTTCTACTCAAAGGAAGATAACTCATCATCAGACGAGGATGATGATAGTGACAGTGATTTAGAAAGAGTACTCTTCGTGGCAATAGAATATGATGAAGAAGATTCCAAAGAAGAAGGTTAAGTCGATCTCAGAGCATAATTAATCAGTGCTCTAGAAGAACTATGGAAGGAAAGAAAGAAAAACAAGTCACTTAAGGGAGAATTAAATATGAAAGAAGGATTTCAAAATTCCAACTCAGAAGAAATCGATCAGATAATCACGAAGTTAAAAATCCAGGTAGAAGAAGACAAAAGGATTGAGGAAACACTCAGAAGTCAGTTAGAATAAAAGGAGAAAATGATTGAAATCTTGGAAGCAAAAATATGATCCAGATAGATGTCGGTGGCCTCCAACCTATTGCAACTGACTCATTCTGGCAGTTTTCCAGTTTTCCATTTTTTTCCTTGTTTTCGAGTCCCGGACTTCTGGGGCTGTTTTGAGGCCCTAAACAACGTTTTTAGGGCTCGCCACATTTAAAATATAGTCAAAGTTAGACATTGATGACAATATGTGTAGTCCTTAGATAGACCTTTCCAACAGGATATCATGCGCCCAAAAAGAAGATCGTATGCAAAAGTTACGACCCTGGGAAGTTGATGTTATAACTTATCCAAACGGGGCCCACATGACTTTTGGCGCTTCATTTCCTAGGGTTAGGTTTTTGGATGTCTAGGTTTTTTTGACATTCCTGTTTATTGTAAAAAGGCCTTCAGAGGCTCATAATAATCATCTTCTTGCGAATGAGTGCAGTTGTGACATCTCTTCTCGGAGATAAGTCGCCACCATTGTAGCAAGCTTGTTTTCCGTTGCATTTTACAGTTTCAGCTTATTTCCTTATTGAATAGAAACCAATTTTACTGTATATCTGTTATTTTGTGTTAAGAATCTTTTGATAATAATCATTATTCATTTTGTTCTGCTAAAAAAATCTGGATCAGTGGCATCGGAGCGGTCTGCTCCTTGTCGTTCTTAATGCATGTCCCCAACGAGGTCAGGGTACAAAGAATTAGGTCTCGAGCTTGTTTCTCTTGAGGACAAAATCTCTCGCACGCCGAAGTGACCTCTCATGGCGGGAGAAAAGAAAGATGAATGTTTTATCTCTCCAAGAGTCCTTCTCAGGTTGTAGCTTGAAGAAGCCTGGTAACTTAAAATGTGTTTTGGTTTTATGTGTTTATTGGATCAAATGGGATACTAGATAACTGACTTACTCTTAAAACAGTCAAATACATAACCAGATGAGACAAGGCTTTCAAGAATTAAATATCATATAAGTAGCTGAACTATGGGTGAAGAATTCTATATTTATCAACCAGATCAGATGGGTGATGGGTTGAATAAAGATAGTGTAGATTACTATTAAATCAAGTTTATGAACTGACAAAGTGAGATAACAGTGACTAGCAGTTAAGACAAACTTAAATTAAAACAATCATTCAAAGTAGAGAAAAGAAAGGAGATGGTAATCTGACAATAATAATGAAAGGAACATGTGCTTCTATATTATATATGAGAAAAGTCTATTACAATAGTAGCATGGTCTAGTCTCCAGACTCGAACCTCTAGTTCAACAAATTCACAGGCTTTATAGCTTTTACAAACAGTTCAGGATCCTATAAAATTTGATCTTACATTCTAAAAATAGAGCAAAATCAAATAATATGATATATAGGATCTAATCCTAAAATGAAAGTAAAACCCTTATCAAGTCATCTTCTACAAACTTTGACAGCTCCAATAGTCTTTGACATCTTCAACAACATGACTAAGCAATTTGAACTCCTTCTTTGACAACTAGATGCTTCTTGACCAAAAATAGAAAGGTCTTTTATCTTGTTTACCTTAATATCTGCCTTAAAATATGGAAAGGGATATTGATCTTTATCAATTTAATTATATATTTCATTTAGAACCTTTTCCAAATGATCTGGAAATCAAAATCTTCAGTCTAAGCAAAAAGATCAGGATTCTGCTTGTTTCTGCACTTTCGGTGGCTTATGAGTATAAACAAGGGAGAATCAGCCACCGAAAGTTTAGGGATTCGGTGGCTTAGCTAACACAATTTATAAGTTGTTTGTACCTTGCAACTTGAAAGAAAACACAAAAGAAAGATATGCGTCTTTCAAAGCAATTCATATTCTTTGCTATAGATATATGCGTTGTCATTAAATCTGAATGATAATGCTCCGTGTTCTTGTGTGTTGACAAGTAGAAAATCTTTCTGCAACATAACAAGCTTGCTATTTTGTAGATTTTCGATCGGCATTACACCAAAAACACCTTGTTTCTTTACCAAACTTTTATCTTTCTCATACAAAATCATGAGACGGAATGCAAACCCATCCATCAGAAAATCTACAGCATCTTCAACAACTATAGACAATATACCCCAACACTTCTGCATACTCTCAGCAATTTTGAGACAAAAAGCAGATTTCGTTTTCTCAATTGTTATTTCACCAATTTGCCACTTTCCAGGACCTTCCAATTGAATTATGGCCTTCAAAGCTTGGATACAGGTTGGCACTAATATCTCAGGATACTTCTGGATTTCTCTCTGTGTGGCAAGAGGATGCGACATTCGAGAGAATAAAGAAGTGTGCCTAAATGTTGAATCTAGTAGTTAAACACTAGAGATTTGTAATGGCAAGTCGTCCAGATCCCACAAGCATTTAGATAGAACTTCTAAGGCATCCAACAAACTTAGCATGGAAGCAATTGGATCTTTGTCTCCCTGTAACAATGAAATATCTAACTGATCTCTAACAACAGAAATATCTCGGGACGATAAAGACAGGTGTTGACACAGAGTGTATTCCATTATCATATTTATTATTAAATGTTTCTTCCACTGTTCACATTCCCATACTGTTGCTTTGATATGTAGCTTAGCTTGGTGTGTTGACTCATAATGTGACCTGTGCCTTGAGTGGTGACTTAACTCATGGATTCATCCTTCTGCATAGATAATTCTTCGTGGCCCTTCTTGCATACGACTTGGTGCCTGTTGTTAAATTTTTAGCTTGAGCCTGAGACTTGACTCGTGGCTTTACATCACACTCTGATGCATTCCATTAAAACTTGTCAAACACTCAAAACCCAACTATACTTTCCACAAGACAACTGTGTATACATTCCCTGTCTACAAATCAAGCATTTGACAACTGCCTATTTGGCATTTATTTTTATTTGCTCAGAAATCAAATTCCCAAGGAATCAAATGTTTAGATTCTATATGGAGTGGGAACTGGCACTTGCGCTTTGGTGACTTTTTTGAGAAAAAAAAATATACATTTTTATTCCAAAAGATAAAAGGCAATAAAGCTAGAGAGTAACTTTTATTTGTGTCTTTCTATTGCAGATTAAGAGGCATAGTGTCAAAGAAAAAGAGATAGATAAGTCATTTTTCAAGGCTTGATGAAGAATTGAGAGTATGATATTGGCCAAAATACCTAGAGGAACGATAAATCAAGTGGTGAATAATGAGGACATTCTCAAAAAATACCAGTGTATTTTTTTATCACTAACAAAAGGTATAGGAGATCCCTTCAAAATTTTGCTCAAGGAAGCCCTCACGCAAGAGAGGAACAAGATGATGGATAGTTTTGTGTATATCCTTCAGCAACTACCAACAGGCGACACATCTTCCTCAAACGGAGGAGTCGCCCCCTTCAAGGTATAAATCAACTTCGATATTCCTATATTTGAAGGTCAGATAGACACAAATGTTATAGACAAATGGTTGAATCTTCTATAAGGGTATTTCTCTGTCCATAACTTCACGAATAGAGAAAATATTACTTTTGCACTCCTCAAACTTGTTCCCCATGTCAAAGATTGGTGGGAAACTTTCTGCGAGCAGAAGGAAACAGAGGAACCCTCATTATTTACAATCGTGGTCACCTGGAGTCCTTAAGGGATGTTATTAAGGAACAATACTCCCATGTTGGAAGTTATGACGACCTGTACACAAAATGGACCACAATGCAGCAAGAAAGAGACCAAGCAGTTCCCGAGTTCACAAATATCTTCCATACCTTGCGCACCAAGTTGGGTATCAAATATTCTAAGCGACATCTGGTGCTCAAGTATCGTGGAGGTCTGCATAGATACATACGAGCCTACATGGAGTTTATGGACATCACATCCTTGGGCATGACTTACCGACATGCCATCAAAATCGAGCAGAAGCTCAAACAAATGACACGACAATTTGGGCTTGGGAACCCCTCACAGCAAAATCCAGGAAAGGGTGGCCCCAACCCGTAGAAAAAAGGACAGAGCAAAGACAGACCGCCTCAGAAAAACCAGTCCAGGCTGTAAGCAAAGAAGGACACCGGAAAGACAAAGAAAGATATCGGGAAGTGGTGCAACTTCCACAAGAACCCCTGACATAACACTGATGATTGTCGCTCGAAGTAGTCGCTAGTGGCTGAGGTGAAAGCCTTTGAGTCAGATGCAGGTTCCGACTCTGAGTCAGAACCAGAAAGGGGGAGACAAATCATTGACACAGAACCTAGTGCCACCATTGCTACCACCAAGCTCCATCCCAGTGAACTAGACGAGCCAGAGGAAGGATAACGCCTTTTTCATTCACAGATGTGAGTGAAGGGTACCTCGCTGCGCTTCATCGTTGATAGCGTTAGCCAAAAGAACCTCATCTCAACAGATGTTTTCAAGCAAGTTGCCCTACCAACAACGTCGCACCCGCAACCCTTCACCATCAGATGGCTCTAACAAGGAAGCGACATCCACGTCAGCCAACAATGTCGCCTGTCATACAACATCAAGCCCTTCAAAGACGAGGTATTGTGTGATATTTCCCCTCTCAAAATTTGTAATGTTATTTTGGGCCAACCATATTTATGGAAATGCCATGTTGTATATGAGTCTAGGCCTCGCAGTGTTATTGTTACTTCGGATAGGAAATTGTATAGGATACCTGAGGCAGTCCCACCTAGTGCTATTTCCTTGATCTTTGCCAAGCAATTCAGGAAGGTCATCTCTCAGACGGGGAAGTTTGTATTCTTCGTGATTCTCTATCAGAATGAGTGAAAGATCACAACCACATCCAGGGTCTCCGCGACCGACCTCTCCACAAAGCGAAAGTAAGTGGATAAGGTCGTGGAAGAATACTTAGATATCTTTTCCTCAGTTGTCGGGGTACCTCTGCACCGTCAGGTCAAGAACCCCATCGATCTGACCCCCGACGCATCGTTGCCCAATGGGTAAGTATACCGTCACTCTCTATTAGAGAATGAGGAGATCAAGCAGCAGATCTAAGAACTGCTCCACAAGGGGCAAATCCATCCCATATCATCACCTTGTAGGAGCCCAATCGTGTTGGTACAGAAGAAAGATGGAACCTCACAACTATGCATTGATTACCGAGCCTTGAATAAAATCACAGTCAGAAAACAATACACGATTCCCCGAATCGACAACCTCCTTGATCAACTCACAGGGGCCAATTACCTCAGTAAGATTGATCTGAAGTCTGGCTACCACCAGGTCCTGATAGAACAGACAGATGTATGGAAGACCACCTTCAAGTGAAAGGAAGGTATCTTTGAATCGTTGGTCATGCCCTTTGGTTTGACAAATGCTCCGACCACTTTCATGAGGATGATGGACGATATCTTACAACCATTCACCAATAATTTTGTAGTGGTGTATCTGGATGACATTCTCATTTACAACAAGACTTGGGCAGAACACTTGCAACATATTTAACAAGTTCTACACACCCTATGGCAACACAAGCTATACACCAACTTGGAAAAAAGATCCTTCGGCATGGACAGGGTCCATTACTTGGGATACATGTGGATCCAGCCAAGATACAAGTCATTCGTGACTAGTGTTGGGGCTCATAAATGTCCTATTTTCATCCACCTTTCACTTCATTATTCTTCACATTTCATCGCCCCATTAACCTTTCATGACATCATTTTCATAAATACATTTGGGTTTCACCTTATTATTTTCCACTTCATTCATTTTAGTATTAAAAGGGCATTTGTGATTAAATATTAGAAAATCAACATGTTTTCATATATATCTCAAAAATGTGCGAGCTTTGTAATGTGTAGGAATATGTGAAGGATTAATTCAAAAGGACTTCTCGAATATTTCCTCCACCATTTCAAGATTTGAGGAGATAATTCAAGCCTATTCCAAGGAGGAGATCATGGATATTTGGTTGGAATATCTTATCCAATATGTGTGAGGATTTGAAGGGATCATATTTTGTAATAATGGGAAATAGGTTGAGAGAATAGTGAATCTGTAATTATGAGATGGTTATCTTATCTTCAAGGCTCTCATGTATAAAAGAGAGTGCTCTCTTTTCATGAGGATTCAATTAGAGTAGTAATCATTTGAGTAGTCAAGGAGTAATTAGGATGACAAAGAGAGTATTCATTAGGATTTGAAAGAAAGGGATTCTTAGCTTTGATTCATGGTTTTGGTTTTCATGCTTTCATTATTATGTTATGAAGATTGATTTGGTTATTGTAATGTAAGGTTGCTTCATTGGCATGAGCTCACATATGTTGTTGTGTCATTCAACTCTTCACATGTTGTATTTTCTTTTCCTTCCTGTAGTTCGTCATTCCTAGATTAATTTCATTTACACAATTTCCCATTCCTAGATTAATTTCAATTCCAAGTCATGTGTTTCAATTTCCTGCATTAGATTAATGATTCAATTTCAGTTGTAGTTTAAACATTAGATTAGATTAGTCCCACTTCAGTCCTGCATATACTTTGTGTGTGCTTCATAAGTTTATGATCCTTGGATTAACAAATTAAATAGTTGGGAAAGTACTATAACTCAATTTATACAACATTAGTTCGGCCCAATATAACGACCGTCGTTCCCTTGTCACGATTGTTGTTCCTTTTGCAGGTAGTGTCGTTATTTTGAATGGAACAAATGTTGTTCCCTTGTTACGATTATTGTTCCTTTTGTAAGTAGTGTTGTTCATTTGAACGGAACAATTGCCATTCCTTTTGTTACGATTGTTGTCCCTTTACAGGGGTTGCATCTCTGGAGAACGGGTATTGAAAACGGAAGGTAAGAACCTACGTAGGCAACAAGTAAAACGTTTGTGCCAGCGCCTACCTTCAGATGATGCGTAGAGGTTATATTTTAGGACATCTTTAGAGCCCAACAACTGGCTAGCCCCAACCACATTCACTGATCTTTGGAGCTTCCTGTGCCTTGCCAATTTCTACCGCAGGTTCGTGTTGGGATTCTCCCATAATGCATGGGCCCTCAGCCAAGTAACCAGGGGTGGTCGTAAGGAGAAATTTGTGTGGGGTTGGTCCCAACAACAAGTGCTCGATGATTTGAAGCAACGTTTGTGCTCAGCCCCAGTACTTTCATTACTGGATCTGCAACAACCCTTTGAGATCGAGACAAATGCTTCAGACTATACTGTGGGCACCGTTCTCACTCAGCACGGCCACCCCATGGCCTATCATAGTGAGACACTATCTGATGTTGTTCGTAAGTACCCTACTTACGACAAATAAATGTACTCCATTGTGAAAGCATGTCGCAAGTGGAGACATTACATTCTTGGGAAGGAGATAGTCATCCAGAGTGATCATAATCCACTGCAGTTCATGCAGACACAATGCAAATTGCAGAATGACCGCTATCAAAAGTGGTCCACATACTTGCAACAATTCCACCTCAACATCAAGTATAAAACATGAAGCACCAACTATGTCGTTCATTGCCTTAGCAGACTGCCAGTCGTGACACTCACCACAGTTCTAGACTCTTGCCTCCATGAGACCTCTGGATGGCCCCAACTCTATGAGACAGACCCAAACTTCGCCACCACCTACTAAATGTGGGGTGCAAACGCAGTTGTCACTAATTTCCATCTTCAGGATGGGTTATTGTGTCGTCTGGGCCATATCTGTGTTCCATCAAGTGAGCGAGCAAAGTTGATCTAGGAATCCCACTACAGTCGGATGGCAGGACACTTCATCATCGAAAATATAGTGGCAGTGTTGCAGAAACATTTCTACTGGCCGAAACTTCGACAGGAGGTCAACAAGTATATCAGGTCCTACATTGCCTGCACTATTTCCAAACCGACCACTAAGATACAGGGCATGTACAACCCTCTTCCTACTCCTGACAGACCATGGGAATCTATCTCAATGGACTACATGTTGGGCCTCCCATCCACCAAGTGGGGAAATGACTATTTTTTTGTGGTTGTTGATCGCTTTTGTAAGATGGGGATTTTGGACGCCTGCAAGAAGATAATCACAACATAGGCCACTACCAAGCTCTTATTTGAATGAGTCTGGGTAGATTTTGGAATCCCACAAACCATTGTCTCAGATTGGGATAGTCGATTTCTCAGCACATTCTGGCTGAGCCTCTTGTCACTGTTGGACACCAAGCTCACCAAATCCACGGCCTTCCACCCCTAGACAGATGGCCAAATCGAGGTCGTAAATCAAATGATCATGCATATCCTGCACATGTATAATTCCAAGCACCCTCACACATGGGATGAGAGTCTTCCATATGTCCAACATAGATATAATCGAGCCCTACAAATATCAACCGACGACATCCCCTTTTAGGTGGGGTTGGGATTCCAACCATTGGGTCCCATAGATGTTGCACTACCCCTTGCAGTCACCTCGGTCGACTCATCTCCTGCTCCAACTGAAGCTGAAAAATCCACCTGGTTCATTGAGCGGATCTAGTACATCCGCCAATAGGTTCATGATATCCTACAAAATTCCAATGACACGTACAAGCAATGCCATGATCAACATCAAGTGCCACATAAGTTTCAGATGGACGACAAAGTTTGGTTGCACTTGCAGAAAGAACGCCTGACAGGACCCCATCGGAACCTTCGCCCACTCCATTATGGGTCGTACACCATCACCAAGGTTGTGGGTGATAATTATTTTGAGCTCAACATTCCTCCTTTCCTTGGCTTGCACCTAATGTTCAATGTGGATCTCCTTCGACCTTATTTCCCACCATTATTGGACACCTCAGAGATAGCAGAACAACTAACACCAACAGAGCTCAAAACCAACTGCATACAACAGGAATCCAGTGATCAGATTGTGGAAAAATAGGTCAAGGGCACTCGCCAGCAAAGGATCCAACTTTATCGAGTTGTCAAAGCGGGGCAGCTCCTGCACCAAGGCAAGTGGCTCACCCGGGGCCAAATTCAATAGAAATTTCCTCATCTGATGGGGGCACTCAATGCAATGGAGACTATTTTTTACTAAGGGGGAAGGATTGATCCAAATGGATGTTGGTGGCCTCCCACCTATTCCAACTGGCTCATTCTGGCAGTTTTCCAGTTTGGCACCTTTTTCCTAGTTTTCGGGTCCCTAACTTTCAGGGTCGTTTTGAGGCCCTAAACAACGTTTTTAGGGCTCGCCATAGTTAGAAAAGAAACAAATACATATTTCGATGGAAAAATGTGTAGTCCTCGGATAGACCTTTCCAACGAGATATTGTGCCCCTAAAACATAGATCGTATTCAAAAGTTACGAACCCGGGAAGTTGATGTATTAAGTTACCCAAACGAGGCCCACATGACTTTTGGCGCTTCATCTCCGAGGGTTAGGCTTTTGGATGTCTGGGGTTTTTTGAAATTCTTTTTTATTGTAAAAATGCCTTCAGAGACTCATTGTAATCATCTTATTGCGAATGAGCGCAACCGTCACATCTCTTCTCAGAGATAACTCGCCACCATTCTAGCAAGCTTGTTTTCTGCTACATTTTACAATTTCAACTTATTTCCTTATTGAATAGAAACCAATTTTATTGTATATCTATTATTCTGTGTTAAGCATATTTTGATAATAATCTGTATTCATTTCGTTTTGCTCATAAAATTTGGATCAAATAGTCAGTTTAAGAAAAGATCTTCAGAAGAAAGATATGCAACATAATAGCACCAAAATATTGGATGAGATCATCAATAGTCAAATGTCATACTATGACAGGTTCGGGCTAGGATACAACCTGATGCAGATTCATAAAGGTTCGACCTCCGAGACGATATAATAAGAAATGAACAAATTAAATATGTAGAAATCGTCAGAGGTACCAATAAAAAAGAGGAATATAAGAAGACTCAAGAAGAAAATCACAGAGGAACTAGACCACCTAGAAGATTCAGAACATAGAAACAATAATCAACAACATCTCAAGAATACAAAGGATTCATAAGAGAAACACCATTCAAAATATCCCCTACATCTAGGTATCAAACTATTTTTCTTGGTTTATGTTATTCTTGTAACAATTTTTGAACAAAGTTGCAAACTGTAGAACCTATGCCAAGAAAAGAAGCAACTAGGAAGGTTATTCGAACAACAATTAACCTAGAAAGTCGCAGAAGCACAAAACAAAAATTACAACAATTTTGGTTCACTAAGTAATGAAGTAGAGTGCTACAAGTGCAACAATTTTGGCCACATGGCCAAAGATTGTAGACTCGATGTTCCTCCAAGGGAACCAAAGTAGAATATCAAACAGGAACCACAAAGGATATGGAGAAGGAAGCAAGATCAATTCAACACTGAAGAATCCTCACTCGCTCTACAAACACAACACAAGAAAAGTGGGTGGTATGTTGAAAATGGTTGTTTGAAGCATATGACAGGTGACAAGAACATGTTTATGACCCTAAAGAAAGAACAAGATCGATCAGTTTCGTTTGGAAATGATAACTCAACCAGAATTATAGGTAGAGGCACAGTCAAGCTTGGAAGCAAAGATGCCAAGGCATAAAATGTTTGATCCAGGTGGATATTGGTGCCCCCCCACCTATTCCACTTGGACCCACACCATTGTTTCTTTCAGTTTTTCAATTTCCTTAATTGTGGCACTATTTACTATTTTTAGCAGTTTTTCGGGTCCTGAACTTCCAAACCCGTTTTGAGGCCCTAAGTGACGTTTTTTTGGGTGGACTCAATATTCACTGTCAACAGTGTATTCCTCGGATAGATCTTTGTAACGATGTATCATGTGCATCAAACAGAGAGAGTATGCCAAAGTTACGACCCCGAGAAATTGATGTACCAATTTACCCCAACGGGGCCCATATTCTGGAATTTCATCTCCTCGGGTTAGGTTTTTGGATGTTTAGGGTTTTCCATTGTTTCTCAATAATATATAGGCCTTCGAGCCTCATTGCAACACAGAGTTCAGAGGCCAGTAGCCGCCACATATCTTCTCAAAGATAAGCTACCAGGGCCCGAGCTATTTTATTCCATTCTGTCTGTAAGCATATTTCAGTGATTTGTTGTTAATGAAATGAAGTTTTACTTCCGTTGCATCTCTGCGTTTATGTGTATTTCTGTATTTAATTGTGTTCCTACATAAATCCGGATCAGTGGTATCATAACAGTCTGTTCTTTCTCAATCCTTCTTTGCATGTCCCCAATGAGGTCAAGGTATAAGGAGTTAGGGCTCGATCTGGTTGAACCGTTGCAAGATCAACCTCGCAAACCCTGACGGTCGCCCATGGGGGAAGAAAATAAAGATGAGGGAGCAAGAGATCCTATCAAATTATTGCTCGAGGAGGCCCTCGAGAAACAAAGGAACGTGATGATGGAMAACTTTTCCCAGATCCTTCAATGACTGCCCATTGGTAGCGCATCTACATCCAACAACCACTCTGGAGGCACCACTCCTTTTAAGGTACAAGTAAACTTTGRCATTCCCATATTTGAGGGAAAAATAGATGCAGATGTTGTTGATAKATGGTTGAATCTGTTAGAAGGATATTTCTTGGTTCATGACTTTTCYGACTGAGAAAGGATTATTTTTTCACTCCTTAAAGTCGCCCCCCATGTCAAGGATTGGTGGAAAACCTACTGGGAGMAACAGAGCGAGGGGGAACCCTCTCTGTTCTTGGTCGCATCGACTTGGAATTCTTTTCGAGATGCCATCAAGGAACAATATTATCCCGTGGGGAGCTATGAGGACAAATACATACAATGGACTATGYTACRGTAGCAAAGGGACCAAGATGTGCATGAGCTGACGAATTTGTTCCATACCCTACGCACAAAGTTGGGTATCAAAGATTCAGAGAAACATTTGGTGCTAAAGTACCAGAGTTGTCTTCATAGATACATTCAAGAGGAAATGGAGTTCCTCGACATCTCCTCACTTTGTGCAACATATCGGTATGTTGTCAAGATTGAGAAGAAATTCAAACAGAAGAAGCGAGACTTTGGGTCTGTGAATCAGAAGCAAGGGAAAGGTACCTCCAAACCGTCGAACAAAGGACCAAGCCAAGGTGGGGCGGCCCAGGACAACCCGCCAAAGAAACAAGCAAAGAACAACATCATGAACCCAAAAAAGGACACGGGGAAGTGGTGTGAATTCCATAAGAGCTCCACTCACAACACAAGTGAGTGTCGCGCCAAGCAGTCACTGGTAGCCAAGTTGCAGGCTTCTGAATCGGATGCAATCTCCGACTCAAAATCAAAAATCGACAAGGGGAATGACAGGGGGAAGCAGATTATTGATGCGGAGCCCAATGCTACCATTGCCACCATGAAGATCCAGAAGAAGGAACCAGAAGATCCAGAGGAGGCGTAGTGCCTCTTCCATTCTCAGATGTGGGTAAAGGGTTCCCCATTGCAGTTCATTGTCGACAGCAGGAGCTAGAATAACCTCATCTCAGTAGAGGTCGTGAAACAACTGGGCTTGCCGACCACAACACACCCAAAACCATACACCATCGGGTGGCTACACCAAGGACAAGACCTCTGCGTAAGACAACAATGTCGCATTCCCTACAACATCAAGCCATTCACGGATGAGGTATTATGTGACATTGCTCCTCTTGATGTTTCTGATGTATTATTAGGTCAACCATACTTGTGGAAGCGACATGCAGTGTATGAGTCCATGCCTCATGTTGTTATTATTACTTTGGGCAATAATCTTTACAGGATACCGGAAATAGCACCGCCTAACACCATCTCTTTGGTTACTACAAAACAATGCAGTAAGCTCATTTCCAAAACCAGGAAATTTATTTTTCTGATGATCTGCCCTCATGGAAAGAAGAAGACTATGGCCAAGACCTCCAGACAAGGCCCCTCTGCACGACAACAACAGATGGATAAGGTCATGGAGGAGTACGAGGACATCTTCACCTCCCTCGCAGGTGTGCCTCTACATTGTCAAGTCAAGCACCCCATCGATCTGACACCAGGTGCACCGCTGCCCAATGGACCAATCTATCGGTGCTCTGTTATAGAGAATGATGAAATCAAGAGGCAGATTCAGGAGTTGTTGCAGAAAGGTTACATCCGACCGAGTTCATCGCCCTGTGGGAGCCCAATCGTGCTAATGCAGAAGAAGGATGGGACTTGGAGACTCTGCATTGACTATCGATCATTGAACAAGATCATTGTCCGGAATAGGTAAACGATCCCACGGATTGATGACCTTCTAGACCAACTCAAGGGGGCGAAATATTTCAGCAAGATGGACTTGAAGTCTGGGTATCACCAAGTACCAATTGAATCCTCTGATGTGTGGAACTCTGCCTTCAAATCCAAGGAGGGCCTTTTTGAATGGCTGGTCATGCCTTTCGGGTTGACGAATGCCTCTGCAACCTTCATGAGACTAATGGACGACATCTTATGACCATTCACCAACTCATTTGTAGTGGTGTACTTGGATGACATTCTGATCTTCAACCAGACTTGGGAAGAGCACCTCCACCACATTTGACAAGTCCTCCAAACACTGCGACAAAACCAGTTGTGTGCCAATTTGGAGAAGTGCACTTTTGGCATGACCCGGGTTCAGTATCTGGGACACATTATTGATGAATGGGGGGTGCATGTGGATCCAACGAAGATCCAAGTCATTCGGGATTGGCCATCCCCAACCACCCTAACAGAGCTCCACAACTTTTTGGGTCTTGCCAATTTCTACCGCGGGTTTATGTTGGGATTATCTCATATCACTTGGCCCTTGAGTCAAGTCACCAAGGGAGGAGCGAAATCAAAATTCTTTTGGTCTGAATCTCAACAGAACGCGTTCGACGATTTGAAGCGTCGCCTCTGCTCTGCACCAATGCTCACATTACCAGACTTGCAATAACCATTTGAGATCGAGACAAATGCCTCCGACTATGCTATTAGGGCAATCCTTACTCAACAGGGGCATCTAGTGGCATACCACAATGAGACATTTTCTGACACAGTCCGGAAGTATCCCACTTACGACAAAGAGATGTATTCCATTGGGCAGGCTTGCTGACAATGGAAGCATTACATTTTGAGAAAGGAAACAATCATCCACACAGACCACTGACGCTTGCAGTTCATACAGACACAAGGGAAGTTGTAGAACGATCACCATCAGAAGTGGTCCCCATACCTGCAACAGTTTCATTTGAACATTGAGTACAAGAAAGGAAGCACCAATAATGTTGCAGTCTGCCTTAGCCGAACCCCTATCATGGCACTAACCACGGTGCTCAACTCTTGTGGGCACGAGACTTTCG
This sequence comes from Picea engelmannii, assembly GCA_009831015.1. Taxonomy (NCBI): domain Eukaryota; kingdom Viridiplantae; phylum Streptophyta; class Pinopsida; order Pinales; family Pinaceae; genus Picea; species Picea engelmannii. Next base: position 41,172 of record ML814483.1, on the reverse strand, counting down.
ATTGGCCGCTTCTCTACAAAAGTGATCCAGAATTCGACCACACATACAATACGCTCTTGGAGGGTAAGCAAGTTCCTAATTTTCACCTCGAGGATGCCCTGCTATGTCACCTTGGACATCTTTGTGTTCCTTCAAGTGAGCGTGCCAAGATGATTTGGAAGGCGCACTACAGTGGGGTCGCTAGGCATTTCAGGGTCGAGAAAACCATGGCATTACTACAAAATTATTTCTATTGGCCAAACCTTCGACATGATGTTGGGAAGTACATCAAGTCATGTACTGCTTGCACCATTGCCAAACCGACCATCAAGAAGTAAGGCCTCTATAATCCGTTGCCTACCCTTAGTCGACCTTGGGAATCCATCTCCATGGATTACATGTCGGGCCTTCCTTCTACTAAACATGGCAATGACTATGTTTTTGTGGTCGTCGATAGATTCTCGAAGATGTCCATTATGATGGCCTGCAAGAAGAATATCACAGCAGAAGCCACTGCTAAACTGTTCTTTGAACGAGTGTGGGTACACTTTGGTATCCCACAGTCTATCATCTCAGATCGGGATAGCAAGTTCCTCAGTACATTTTGGTCCAGTCTCTGGTCGATGTTGGACATCAAGCTCACCAAGTCCACAACTTTCCATCCACAAACTAATGGTCGGACAGAGGTCGTCCACCGGATGATTGTACACATTCTGCGCATGTACAACACAAGGAATCCACACACATGGGATGAGAGCCTCCCCTATGTACAACACAACTACAACCGATCTCTCCATAGCTCAACCAGCCACAACCCCTTTCAGGTGGGCTTGGGATTCTAGACACTATGTCCCATTGACGTAGCCATGCCATTTGCGGCTACTCAGGCAGATTCAACCCATGTCCAGTCTGAGGCTGACAAGGCAAACAACTTCATTGAGCGCATTCAACACATCTGCCAACAGGTTCATGACATCTTGGACAAAGCCAATGCTAAGTACAAGCATCGACATGATCAACATCAGGTGCCACACAACTTCCAGGTGGGTGACAAAGTGTGGCTACATTTGCAAAAGGAGCGCCTCACTGGACCCTACCGCAAGATTCGCTCGCTCCAATATGGGCCATACACCATCACCAAGGCTGTAGGGGACAATTCCTTTGAGCTCATTATTCCACCATTCCTTGGTCTGCACCCAGTGTTCAATGTGGCCGCCTTCGGCCCTACTTTCCACCTCTACTGGACACATCTGACATGGTAGAACAACTCACACCAACAGAGATAAACCGAGATTGCATGGAACAAGCCACAACTCATTGGATTATGGACAGACAGATCAATAACACCCGCCCAAAGAGGATCCAACTATATCGAGTTGTCAAAGTCGGCCAACTCCTTCACCAGAGACCAAGTTCAACAGAAGTTTCCTCATCTCATGGAGGAACTCAACGCAATGGGGACCATTGCTTCCTCAAGGGGGAGGAATGATCCAGGTGTATATTGGTGGCCACCCGCCTATTCCACTTGGACCCACACCATTGTTTCTTTTAGTTTTTCAGTTTCCTTAATTGTAGCACAATTTACTATTTTTAGCAGTTTTTTGGGTCCTGAACTTCTAGAGCCGTTTTGAGGCCCTAAACGACGTTTTTTGGGCATGAATGCTCCGACGAATACATGTACATTTTGAACTTGATATTCATTGTCAGCAGTGTAGTCCTCGGATAGATCTTTCTAACGATGTATCATTTGCGTCAAACATAGATAGTATGCCAAAGTTATGCCCCTGGGAAATTGATGTACCAATTTACCCCAACGGGGCCCATATTCTGGCGTTTCATCTCCCAGGGTTAGATTTTTGGATGTTTAAGGTTTTCCATTGTTTCTCAATAATATATAGGCCTTCGAGCCTCATTGTAACACAGATTTTAGAAGCCAGTAGCCACCACATCTCTTCTCAGAGATAAGCTACCAACACCTGAGCTATTTTATTCCATTCTGTTTGTAAGCATATTTCACTCATTTGTTGTTGATGAAATGAAGTTTTACTTCTGCTGCATCTTTGCGTTTATGTATATTTCTGTATTTCATTGTGTTCCTGCATAAATCTGGATGTTCTACTGGTCGAAGATATGAAGCACAATATACTAAGTGTAAGTCAAATATGTGATAAAGGACACACAGTTTTGTTTGACTTAGAAAAATGTGAGATAAGGAAAGAAGGATCATGCAAGTTGGTGGCTACAGCTATAAGAACCCCAAATAAGATATATGTTCTGAATGAAATTTGAAAGGAAAGATGTTGCTTAGGAAAGGAAAATGAAATTTGCCTCTTGCACAAAAGAATAGGTCAAATGGACATTGATAACCTTGTCAATATCAACATAAAAGAAGCAGTGAAAGAAATTCCAGAGATTTGAAAGCCAACAAATACTTTATGTGAGCATTGTCTACAAGGAAAACAAACCAGAACCAAGTTCAAATCAAAAGAGTACTCCACGACAAAACCATTGGAGATTGTACACACTAACCTATGTGGACCTACAAGAACGAAGGGATTAAATGGTGAACAATATTTTATGCTACTGGTTGATGACTACACAAGAATGACTGCAGTTTGATTTCTCGGGAAGAAGTCAGAGGCATTTCAACACTTCAAGATATACAAAGATATGGTTGAAACCGAGATGGATTTGAAAATCAATTGTTTGAGATCAAATAATGGAGGAGAGTTTACATCAAAGGAATTCATGTATTTATGTGGTGAACATGGAATCAAAAGACAGTTTTCAGCAGCCAAGACACCTCGACAAAATGGAGTTGTCGAAAGAAAGAACAAAGCAGTACAGGAAATGGCCATAACCATGTTGAAAGATTCCAAGTTGAGTGACATATTTTGGGCACAAGCAATACATACATCAGTTCATATCCTTAACAGAGGAATGCTCAGAAGTAACAGTGATAAGACTCCCTATGAATTGTGGAAAGGAAGACTAACAAATGTGAAGCATTTCAAAGTATTTGGAAGCAAATGTTATATCAAAAGAAAGAATGTTAGGATTGGAGAATTTGACTCCCAAGTTGATAAGGGCATACTGATTGGGTATTCAAGCAAAAGAAAAGAATATAAATGCTTTAGTCCAAGACTCAACATAATAGTGGAAAGTGTCAATGTAACAATTGACGAAACAAATGAATGAAAGACCGAAGAAAGAAGCAAAGATTCAAAAGAGCAGGATGACGAAGAAGGTCTAAAAGAAGAAGAAGAAGAAGAGTAACCATAAGCAGAGAAATAGAAAGATGATCAGTATATACCTCCCAAAACACCCAACTGACGAGTGCAAAAAAATCATCCACTAGAACAAATAATTGGGAATAAAGATGCAAGAGTTGAAACTCGAAGAAAAATACGTTCACCGGAACAAAGGCATCTAGCATTGTTATCTGCAGTTGAACCAAGCAATTTTGAAGAAGCCAACAATGATGAACACTGGGTCAAGGTTATGGATGAAGAATTGGATCACATGGAGAAGAATGACACATGGGAACTAGTTCCAAGGCCGAAGAATAAGAACATGATTGATACAAAGTGTGTTTTTAGAAACAAATTGAACGAGGATGGACAAGTAACCAAAAAAAAAGCAAGGTTAGTATGCAAAGGATATACTCAAATTGAAGGTATATGTTTTGAAGAGACCTTTTCCTTGGTTGCGGGGATGGAAGCAATCAGATTTATCTTAGCCTATGCATGTTCCAAACGAATCAAGGTGTATTAGATGGATGTAAAATAAACCTTTCTAAATGGGGAATTAGAAGAAGAAGTCTACATCGAACATTCTAAAGAGTTTCTACTATCAAAAAAGGAAGATTATGTTTGCAGGTTCAAGAAAATATTGTATGAACTCAAGCAGGCCCCTAGAGCATGGTATTCAAGATTGGACAGGTATCTACAACAACAAGGATTCAGGAAGGGCAATGCAGACAACAATCTCTATGTAAAAGTGGATCGAGACAATATATTGATAATTGAAGTTTATGTAGATGATGTTATCTTTGGGAGTGGCGATGACACGATGAGTCAAAAGTTTTTCAAAGACATGCAGAATGAGTTTGAAATGTCTTTGCTTGGTTAGTTGACTTTATTTTTTATATTATAGATATGTCATCGTGATAAAGGTATTTTCATCTCCCATACCAAGTACATTAGAGAAATGCTAAAGAAGTTTGGAATGGAAGACTGTAAACCCATAAGTACTCATATGCAGACCAATTGCAAGTTGAGCAAGGATGATGAATCTATGGATATATATCAGAGACTCTATAGATCGATGATTGGAAGCTAACTCTATGTGAAAACGTCAAGACCAGATGTGATGCAAGCAGTTGGAAAGGTTGTGAGATTTCAAGCAATACCGAAAGAAACACATGTTATGGCGGTAAAGAGAATATTAAGATATCTCAAGGCAACAAAAGATTTTGGATTATGGTATCCAAAAGGGAATGATCTATATTTCATCACCTACATAGATGTAGATTGGGCAGGTAGGATTGATGATAGAATAAGTAAAAGTGGAACAACTTTCTACTTAGGTGATTGTCTGGTATCATGGTTGAGCAAGAAACAGTCATCAATATCTTTGTCCACAACAGAAGTAGAGTATATCGCAGCAACAATATGTTGCACTCAATTTCTCTTGATGAAGCAAACCTTGCAAGATATACTTGTGGAATATGAGGAGCCTATTCTGGTACTCTATGATAACACCAATGCTACGGGTATCTCTAAGAATCCAGTAATGCATTCCAAGATGAAGCACATTCCGATTAAGTTTCACTTTCTACGTGAACAAGTTACAGAGAAGAATATCAAGCTAGAGTACATTGGGACAAAAGAGTAGATTGCAAATATCTTCACCAAACCTCTTTATAGAGATACATTTGAGTATCTTCGACATAAACTTGGAGTATTTTCTGTCCCACGATGATTCACACAACATTGGGCATAGTAAAACAAGGGGGAGATAAGCAAAATACATGAAGAATCCAAGTAAAGAATATTTTGAATGCTTCTCATATACATCAAATATTTACATGAGGAAGCACCATGAAGAGAAAGTATAGGTTTGCAGAAAGGGGGAGCATCCCCAAGGAGAATTACCCTTTTCCATTGATGTCAAAGGGGGAGAGAGAAAAAAGGCATGGAAATGGAGAAGAAAGAACAGATTCATGGAGACAAGAGGAGCAATGGTCATAGGGGGAGTGATGGTCGTAGGGGGAGCATGAGCAGGAGCATGATTGTTACCATGCCATCAATTTTTCCATCAATGCCAAAGGGGGAGATTGTTGAAATATTGGTTTTCATTGATTTCAACCCTTGAAGAAGTCCACTATCCCCAAAGGTATGGTTATGGAACCCAGAGTTGATCAAGGAAAGAGGTCATGAAGGACAATGTAAATGCAGGTACCTCACTCATGGATATATATTCCTCATCATGTTGTTTCCGGTCATAGGTGGTACACCACGTGGTTCCTCACGATTGAGGAGTTATGGCCTTGTGAAGTTAGAACCCCCAAAGAATGGTTAAGAAACCCCTAGTTGGTTACAAGTCAATTAATGAAAGCGTAAAGTGGTTGTAACAAGCAAGTCTAGAAGCACTAAAATTAAGGAAAGAGGTTACCTAGAAAAAGGTATACATACACCTCAAGAAGTCATTCACAAGTACATTCACTCATTCATTCTATTCAATACCTCTAAGTGAGCAAGTGACCTTTTGGCAAGTTTGCAACGGTGAAATTAGAGGTAGCGAAAGAGTGAGAAGTGTGGGAGTTTCAGGGTTGCGGAGGAGAGAGGGAATTTCTAAGGAAACCCTAATTTGGATGACCCCCATGGGTCAGATAGCTAGTGTCCTGCGAGGCACCCTCACGGGTTGCCTAGCGCCTGTCACGCGAGGCCCCACGTGACAAGAGGTCTTAGTCTTGCGAGGACAAGACAAAATTGGGGAGTATGCTAGTGCTAGGTTGATGATGACTGGAGAAAAGCTACAGGTCTATAAAATCTTATATTAGGTCAGCTACATGACTACAAGTATGTTTATGCATATGATTTGAGGGTTACTTGTTGGGTTTGGCTACGGTACATGCTTGAGACATGCTTGGTATATTGTTGAGGCATTGGCACTTGATTGAGATACATATTATCTACATGGTTGAGTGAGGTATACTCTTGCATCTAGTTTGGTATATGACATATCTTTGAGATGGTTGTATATGGTTGAGGTATACACTTGGTATATGTTGGCATATGTGTGAGGTACTTTAAGGCACTTCATTGATGATATTGTATAGGTCTATACGTGATTGATGTTATGGTATATGGTACAAGTTTTATACATGATAGATGCTCTAGTACATGATACATGATTGGATACATGATTAGCTACTCATCATTGATATTATGGTATCTATATTTGGCATATCTTATGGTACATGATTGATGCATGTTATTATACATTTGTTGGTACACAATTAATGCATGGTATTATACATGTTTTGGTATAACAAATGTTGATGATCAATTACAGGTTGATTGTACATAGATAGTGACAGGTTGGATACAATGACAAGTCGACAGGTTATAGATTGATGTGATAGTGACAGTGACAGTGGCAGTTCCAGTGTCAGTGATTGTGGTAATGACAGTTTGGTCTACACTTTTATTTCAGGGTGGCAGGACGGGGTAAGGAAAGGGGGTTGAAGCCTCTTTTTGGTTGGCATCAGAGAAAAAAGGGAGCTGGAGCTTCCTCCAGGTTGAAGCCTAAGAATCAAGGGGTTTTAGCCTCCTTCTGGTTGGAGATGGAGAATTTAGGGAGTTGTACATTCCTTCATGTTGAAGCCTGTAAATAGGGGGTTGTGGCCTCCTTCCAGTTGCAGCTGGAGAATTGGGAGATTGGTGCTTCTAATGAATGCATTCTTTGATATATAATAAAAACATTTTGTGGTTTTCTCCCATTTTCCTTTCCACGTAAATTCTGGTGTATTGTGTCTATGTGATTGTTTATTATACACTATTGATTTATGTTGTTGATGATATATTGAATGCTAATGATAAATTGTTGAACGCTACTGATAAATTTGAAGAATATGTATTGTGGATAAAGGTGGTAATTGTGCTCATACTAATTCACCCCCAATCTAAGTATTCCAACATATTAGTTCTGGAATCCTCCTTTACCAAGCCCTACTAGTTCACCTTTGGTTCCTTCCTATGTGTTTGAAATTTTGATGGTACATTGATTAGTTCTCGTTTATCATTTACCCCATTTAAACTTATTAGGGCTTGCATATTAAGTTTCCATCATCCTTTCCCACTTTTTCCTCGACCCCTATATTTGGTTTTCCCTTATTAGAAACCCTTAATATCCCTTTGGATCCACCTTATTCTCATGGGTAGCCTATCGATTCGTTGAATATGATCTCACTAAGTGTCCACGACTATGATGTGTTATGCATTGAAAGGAAATACATTCATAATCAATATTTTGAGTCTATATTTCACTTGATATTATATCACTATAAATTTTAATAGTATTTTAGAAAGATTCATTAGGATGTAGGTCTAAGCAAAGGAGCTGTGTTTTTTTCTTTGGTTAGTTTTGAGGATTCGATAAATATCCCAAGTTTATTACCAACAAGGATCCCCTCATTCTAGAAATTTAGTGCAAACATGTAGAATCAAATCCAACCTACATCCTTCAAAATATCCTCCTTGGCATGATTGCATCTTTTAAATGAGTACCTTACATAGAGGCCATACAATTTGAGGAAGTATGCCACCCATCCAGGATCCTCTCATAGTCCTCAATATATGAAAATATAATTATAAGGAAACCTTTAATGTAGAGCTTGATTTCAATGGGACGTTTGACTTGCCATTTAGCAAAAATCCACTAATGTAGTGTTTACATTGGGAGCCACCAGCCCCAAAAATGACTAATCATATAATGACCCTTCATATATTGAATATCTCCTTCTTACCAAATTGAGATGATTTCTAACTATGGTTTCTTATTTGATTTTTCTAGACATCCCTTAGGGTGCTTGGTTTTGAAAGTTTACTCTCCTCTAGACCTTTCTGCGATTTTTGAAGAAGCTCTAAGGTGTTTACAAGATAACATTAACCTAAAATTAATTTTAGAAATGAGATATGTGAATTTTCATTTTTTAACTAATCAAACCAATCATAGACATAACTAACTTGATTGATGTTTTTCATTTTTTTGGAACATTTCAAAAGTGAATAATTGAGGTGTAATTTTTAATATCCAAGATCTCCACACCTACAACAAATCCTCCTTGTTCTTTAAATATTACCTTGTTCAAGATTATTTTAAACATGGTTGATGTCATCATCATTATTATTTTGTACACTGTATTACATAACAAAATCAGGGGAAATTTGTGTGTAGATGAGGCTAATGTTAGTCTCCTTAGGAGTTGAGTTATAGATGTAGAATTCATACCTATAAGAGACTTTTTTGAACTTCTTGATTCTTCACTATCTAGACTTTGAGCTTTCCATGTTACTTAATCAAAGTCAACTTTCTAGATTTATTGTTGAAAAACTTCCCTAAATAACCTTTTGTTTTGTTTTGTTCTTATGATATTAGTATTGGGATATTATTGCACATTTATCTTATTTGTTCCTCTCTCTTGGCGTGAACATTTGTAAGAAGATCATGGAACTATGATCTTATCTCCCCCTATATCTCCCTTTTGGATTCTATGTAATTCCTTGATTGTTGTTCGAATCTAAAAATACTATTTATGCTTATACACTTGATAGTAGTTTGGTAGAAGAATTTGGTATTTATATCTCCCTATTAAGTTATCTAATTATAGATTTATGATTTTAAAATTCTATTTCTCTTTTATATCATGATCCTACATGTCCTTTATAACTATGCTTTCGTCAAATGTTTGTTCTTTTGGGAGACCTATTGGGACAAGTTTTTCCTAGATATGTCTAATTTCGTCTTCCATTTTATCTTTCTATCAAATACTTTTCCAAACATGGTTTTGTTCCATTCCTTTAGTTTCATTTTAAGAAATTTAAGTTTTTGTTGCATCTTAAACATTTTAGATCGTCTCTATATAAATCTCATTATTGTTGTATGGTTTAATTCACTTTCATATATTTTGGTGTCTAAACCACATATTTTTTTATTCTGGAATGGGTGTTGGTCTAGAATATGCCCAAAGATGTAGAAGGATTGGCCAGAGCTTTGATCCTACCCCTTTTCGAGGGAAATATTCTAGTGAATTATTGTTGGTGAAGGAGGACTAACTCACTAAGAACCTACCTAGAGTTTTAGAAATCAATGTTGATCCCCCTCATTGGTATTCTATGTATGAAGCTTTATTCATGATGCATATCTACCAAGTTAATGGTTTCTATCATTTATTGGAGTTGTAAGCATGCAACACATAACTATTTATGTCACTTTTTTTTCTCCTAAAGGCTAATGAGAGAAATACAATTCCCTTTGAGAATCCATGATATATTTCCACTCTTTTCCCTATATTTGATGAGCTTTTTCCATCATTCTACTTTGTAGTTGAGGTCCATTGATGCTAAAAAATTTGTTATCTTCCTTGTTATCTCATCCACTATGAATGTAAAGGGTCCTTAAAATCCACCATTTTCCCACTTATCCATTGTCCATTTTTATATTCCACGAGTTCCATAGAATTACTAATCCACCCAACAAAACTTGGTAAATTCTTTCATGTAATTAGATTTGATCCTTATTTTTGAAAGATTTTTTCCATCCCTCCATGCTTATTTGGTTTCTTAGAGTTTGCAAATATCTCTTTTTTCCATCAAAAGTTCTCTTCAAAGATTTCCTCTTTCATGAGGCATTTAATACCTTAATCTTCCATGAAATATATTCATTTTGGAGATTCTTAGCTATTATGGAGATAAATCTTCATTAAAGTATGTGCTTTTCTCAAGTTAATATGCACATGCCATTCTACCTTGAGGTTTTTCTTCCTCTTTTGTTTTACCATTATTCAAGTATGTTTTGATGATTTGAAGAGGCTAGTTTTGCTACCCAAGGATTAATACACGATTTAATTTATTACATAAGGTTTATCTTCAATTTAGCTTTGATAATGACTCCCTACATTGACCTTATTTAGTGATTCCAAAAAAATGATTGTATCCATATGTTAACAAATCCATATCCACATTCTAGTCCATTTCCATGTCTCCATACTTATATATGATAAGTTTTTCATCAATATTCTTCAATCTTGAATCTCCATTGGAACTATATCTTGGTCTCTATGTGTCTCTTCTTGGTTCTTTGCATGAGTCTCTCTTGCTAGTTATTCATTTGAACCTACATTTGACTGTTGAGGCATGATGATGGCTCTAAGTTGCTAACATTCATGCTCCAAAGCATCGAAACGGTGCATGAGTGTCCCAACAGTTTGCTCAAGATCATTTGTCTTTTGCCTTTCTTGTTCTAAGATTTCTACAAGATGAAGAAAAGCTAAAATTATCTGCTCGTGGTCATTTACCTTGCTGTCAACTTGATTGAAGCTTAATCTATTGCCCTCAGCCATGTCTTCATGCCTATGAAGGATTATTTTTATGTCACATCAAGATGGATTTGTGTCAAACAAGATGGTCCCAAAACTAAATAGAGAGGAAGAACCGCAATTCTTAAAACCCCATGACGACATGTAATAAAACCACCACCTAGAGGAAGGGGGCCCTGAAAATTATTTGAAAAAGGTGAATTTTTGTTGTACTGTAATGTTGCTTAAGTAATCTTTGTTTGGTGAGGGAAACAACACAGATTCAACCTCCCACACTATCCCCAGGGAAACCTTGGACTGATTGCACAAATATATGTCTCGTCCTGATGCAAAAAGGGGCGAGAAGAGCAAGTTGGAGCAACAAAATCACCTAGAAAAAAAAACGGGGAAGAGACCGAAGAGCCTAGAGTTGCGACAGAGATATCCCAAATTTAGATTGGGTTCCAAAAGAACATAAAAAACTCATTGTCCATAATTGGTCTTGGAATTAGAAGATTTAGGCTTCCAAGAGATGAATCGATGTCCACAACCCAAATTCCAGACCGATTCAAAAGAACCGAGTCTAACCCCAAATTCAAGGGAAAAAGACAGAATTGATTAGAAATTTGGAGGCATAGGACTAGAGAGCTCACATAACAGAGGAAGGGTCGATAAGACTAGAATCCAATCAGGGGAAATAGCCACGGCATGGAACCAAAGAGGGAAATAGATAAAAACCAATAAAGGGCCAGTGAAGATACGAATGGGAGATTTAGAATGCCCAGAAAAAGCCCAATTATTCCCCAATTCTTGTAAAACAAAATCATGGACAAGTTGATTGGTGACAAAGCTTTCCCTAAATTTGAAAACAAAGGATTTGAAATTTAAAAATTCACTATGAATGGAGGAGTGGAAACCTACCAAATTGAGAGAGTAATCCAAGAGCTTTCCCACTGGGAGAAGAGGACAACCTTCAAGCAGAAACTGGTTGGAATGAGGAGATTCACGGAGTTACATGAGGTTAATTACCTTGCCCATTGCGCTGAAACCTAGAGTAGTGCAATATTGAATGTCTGAATAAAATTTCCATCCTTGGATATGTGTGAGGCTTGGATCATTAAGACCCCAAGGTTGTTGACCCCCAAAAGATATTAAGACCCAATTCATAGTTATTGAGGGATGGGAAGGGGTTTAATACCCTCGTTTACCTTGATTTCCCCTTTCACGAGGACAATTCCCTCCTTGGCTTGTTGGTCTATAATTGAGTTGAGTTCTCAATTGATGTGGTAAAGGGAGTAGTTTTCAAATTTGCTTAGAAGATTTAGGATCCATGAGATGATGCCCATGTAAATGTTACCTCCAACAATGTTTTGATTAACAATAGCCCTAATTATCATCATGGAATCTCCACATATAGTTATGCTTTGAATTCTAATCGAAAGAGCCAACTTGATGCCTTCAAGAAGAGCGAAAGTGTCTGCCTCGTTATTGGTCAATGTGCCTAGGCCGCATGCATATTTGATAGTGGTATGTCCTCCGGGATACTTGATTGTCCCCCCCACACCTGCAACGCGTCTACATGGATGTTTGTTGCCAATTATGTGAACTAGAATTATTTAGGTAGCAGATGTGGTTGAGACTTTATGGTTAATGTTTTGTTGCAATCCCAAGATTTTAGATTAAGGGGGGAGGGATTTTCTTTTGGAAGGACTTTTCAGATTCTATTGCTAGATTATGGCTAGATCTTAGGGTGTTAGATTATTATAAGACTATTCTTACTTCATACAAATTGGATATTTATGATATTTAAAGGTTGATCCCTTTGGAGAATTTGTTTAAAATGGACATCCAAATGTAAGGCCCAATTTGGAGGGATTGGTATTGGTCATTTAAAGTAAGCTTATTCCAAATTTATAATAGAAATAAGCTTTACTCCTTGTTGAATTAAAAGCTTCATTTGGATTCCTTTTCAAATACTAGGTGTACCTCTTCAGATTCAAGGAGAACACAGATTCATCACGGATTCATAGACTCCATGGTGTATATATTTTTCAAGTACCTTATAAATTATGCTTGGTTGGTCATTTACTAGGGAATACCAATAATTTATCATCTAGCAAAAAATGGCTTTACATATAACCAATCCTTAAGTTGCGATAAAAAATAGTATCTGAAGCACAATTTGTGAGAGTGTTAGTTAGCTAGAGGTTATTGGCAACAAGTTTGTATGCAAGTTTTTGCCATGTTTTAGGGCTTTATTCATTATAGTGTTGCATTGTTGTTTGACTTACTAATATCTTAGTTTTTATGGGCATTTGGAATCTCCTTATAGTTATCTCTTTGTTCTCTATTTGGAAACTAAGGTCTATGTGTATTTTTAACAATGAGCTTAGTTTTCTTTCGTTACTTTGTAGGTTTTGGTGGGAAGAGGTGTGTTCTTAGCTTTAGGTTGAGGGTTGTCTCCTGATTAGAGATGCTAAAAACATACATGCTCATACACATTCAAACCTAATTTTAGTTATAGTAGAGTTAAGGGAAAAAATGATGTTATTTTTTCTACTCCTTGTACATAATCTTGCTATATGTAAATATTCCATGTTTAAAAAAAAAACTGTAACCGATAGATTTATATTATAAAAAGGACTGCATCCAAGCTTGCAGTGAGATGTACAATCCAAAAAAAGATATGACCATTTGAATACAACCCAAAAAGAGTGGCTATTCAACAAGGAATATAAGCTTGAAGTTTCTTACAATACATTTTGAGCCTTTCGTATTGGTAAGAAAACAATTTAACAACTTTAAAAAACATGACTAACAAAATTTGAAGAGAAAAACCACAAAAAGGTCATCCTAAGGTACTGGTTCCATTTGTTGGAGTTGCATTCATGTTAGCTTGCTAGGATGAAACCTTCCATCTAGGGATTCTGTGCCCTTTGGCTGAAGAAGAGGCAGGAGTACCATATCCAAGATTCTGTTGATTGACAATATAAACCATTTATTGTTATAGAATAGCCAACCTAGCTTCAAGGGTTGATATATGCCTTTTTTGGGTAAACAATATCCCCATTAAAACCTCCACCAAATGAATTGAAATACAACTTTGTTCCCCCAATTTTGTTTGCAGAGCTTCAATTAAATAGTCATGTCTCTCAATAGACTCAACATGTTGCTTAAGATCCTTTCAAGTTACTTGGAACTTTGTGTAATCAATGGCCCTTGGAGGGCAGAGCCAAGAACAGGGAATAAAGAACACAATAAAGAAATTGTTGGAGTTGAGAAAGTGAAAGGAGGTTGACAGTCCCTCAAGAAGGATAGACCTGCCCTCCATCCAAAGGTCATAAAAACTACATGAACCCAAGAAAAACTAGACAAAGACCTTCAACGAATATCTAGAATTGGAGCCAGGAAAGGAAATCTAAGTTCAAAAATCAGGGCCTAGGGTCGAACCTAATACCCGAGTGAAAGAATTGAAAGAAGAGACATTGGAACCACCAACCGAGAGCGAGCCTTCTAGAGAAGAAGTGAAGCTTAACAAAAATCACCCAAACAATTACAAACCCTACTCCAGAGTGATCAACTGCAAGAGGAAACAAAAGATAAATAAAGGGACAAAAGAATCTAGGAAAATTCAAGTTGATATAGCACTAAAGTAGGCCTAAATCCTCCTTGCCAACAACCTATGAAATGTCGGGGGAGAACCAAAATAATCCCACAAAGATCCACCATTACCCTTTGCAATGATTCAAAGAAGTGTTGCTCTGGGGAGGAGTGCATGTGAGAGTAAATGAGATGTCTCAGTGCACCCCCCAAGATTATGAATAAACTCATGGTCATGACACTACCCTCGTTCCAAATGAATGAAGTGCCAAATGTCATAAAATCTTGATTAAGGGATGTGTTAATTAGTATACTCATGGTTTATAATTAAGATCCCTTCCTTTTGCACAGTGGCCAAAGATGCATACCTATTTGCTTTAGAATTGTTATCTCTTAAGACACGATAAAACCTAAGGGTGGAGAATGAAAAGTTGAGATGTCTTATCCTTTCTAGCACAGAGGTAAACCTCACATCTAATGAGGATGTTCCTTTTGCATATATCTAATGATGAGCAATGAGTCTCCAATCACAATCAGGTTGTGGATGTTGAGCAATTTAGTGATCTTCATCCCTTGAAGAAGTCCATGAGCTTCTGCAAGATTATTGGAGTGGGTGTCTAAGCTCCAAGAGTATTAATATTCCAATGTTTCTCCACAGTTTAAAATTACCCCCCGCACTTGCCACCCCATAAAAAATAAAGGACATGGGAGTGGGATTTGATCCACTTATGTAAATATTGCATGCTTAATATAACACTATCTTCTCATTTTTTATTTAATAGTCCGTCTTTTTGGAATAATTTGACTTAAATTATGTAACAAAATGTTATAATGCTAAATAGAGTTTGTAGTATTGTATTGTATGGTAACAACATTTTTGTTAATTATATGATGTGAAGGTGAAAGGGATTACTTTACTTTGAGATTGTTGTTTTGAGAGAAATGAGAATTGAAGTACTCTAGAATGTAGATGAAAAAATGTTGATTATTTTTCTGAGTCCTAGAGGCACAAACTATAGTGTAGTTGGGGTTTCTCATCTTCATTTATTTAAAAAAGAATCAAAATTCAACTATTTTTTTTTGTGATAGTTTTATTTATTTCTTTTTGTAATAATGAAAAACTTAAAAATAGAACTAGTTAAGTGTGTCCACAAAATTGAGAATAAAGTGAGGGTTGAGTTGGTGTGGGTCTTGAAAATAGAGGAGGCAGGAAGGTTACAAACACAATTGCAGGTCTAATGGTGGAACTCCGGATCTCTGATTATCCTTGGAAGATCCTAGATACTTGGGGTTTTGTGTTAGACTATTACAAGACTCGGGGAAACCAATCTTGGAGTCTTAGGCTCGTTTTACGTGAGTTTTTGAAGATCTTGGAGGTTCTGGTTCATCCCTCATAGTCCCATGAGACTGTTTTAGTTACTGCTCCAAACTATCTACCTCTGTCAGCTCACACTTTCGGTTTAGAAGTTTGATGTATATCATCCAGCTTTCAACGAATTAATGAAGTAGATGAGATCTTATTAATGGAGTGGGTTGTTAGTGGGTAGACTCTTTATTGTTAGCAGTTTACGTCACTTATCCATTCATTACTTTGCTCGTATTCTCGGTTCTCTCCCTTCTGATGAGACTGGGAAACTGACGGTTATCTCAACCTTTCCCTGAGGTGGCATCATTTTCGAAGGTTTTTGAACTTTCCTAATGTAAAGTGAGGTCACAACTCTTTTGAGTGCGGAGGATGTGGAACATTGGGAGCGGCAGGGATTGTTAGCTTCGGTGGATGAACTTTGCAATAATCAATACAAGCAAAATAGTCTTAAATTTGATTTTAATATTACATCTAATCAACTGCCTACGACCCCTTTCTCTCATAACGCTTGCACTCATCCTACGCATTCAAAAGGTAGAGAGGCAATTTTGAGTATAGACCAACCTACAGACCCATAGCCAAAGGAAGGTATTGTGGGCGTATCTACAGTCTAAGGAGCTCATGCTAATGATGCACAAGGCGTTTGTCCACATAGTGTTGATATTATCCCCGCTTCTGAGACTAGAACTACGGAGCGACAGGGGGATCCTTTCTTTCTAAAACGAGGTGTCCACAAGCGACCACAATGGGTGTGGAAGCCTAAAAGGAAAAATCATCGTTTAGTAATGGGTATGGATGTTGGCTTAGAAGAAGCTTGCGACCTTGAATTTTGTGCCTTGGTGGGTAGGTTATCGTACCGGTCTCGCTGCACTTAGAAGCTCTCGGAGTGGATGAAATGCTCTTGGGAGCCTGTTCTGGGTTATTCACTTGAGGTATTATCCTTTCTGAGAGGTTGGTTAGGTTTTATTTTTAAGAGCCCGGAGGACTCGACGTGTATTTTAGATAAGTATTGGGGCTACGAGGGAGGAAGCTTGATGTTGAAGTGATGGCGCATCAACTTCGACCCAACGACGGAGTACTTTAGCTTCTACCACCTCTGGGTTCTCCTTCCGGGACTACCACTTCAGTTGTGGAATGCAAAGGCTTTGGAGCTGATAGGTAATACTTTAGGCCATTTTATTAAGGTAGACAAACAAGCTTTACGTGTTGCAGATAAGAGAATGGCAAAGGTTCTCGTCGAAGTAGACATTCATGTCGGGTTAATGGAAACACTGGATATAGAGTGGAGGGGTCATTTGTTTGTCCGACCGTTGGATTACCTGGGCCTCCCTTTTCATTGTTCGCTTTGTAGACGAACATGACATCTGCAAAAGGACTGTACACAAACTTATGGAGATTTATTAGAGGAGGACTCCTCGGAGGATAATCTTGGTGACAACTACTCTCCTTTGTGGGATCATCAAGACCTGAGAGATTTTACAGTCTTAAGGAAAGAGGAGAGCCCAAAACCGATGGATACTAGTTTCATTGGTAAGCTTAAACTCTTATGTCCTTCGGTGTATAATTTGTTTTCTTCTTGGGAGAGAGATCATTTAGATAGTTTTTTCCATATAGATTCGGTACATCATCTAGAGGTTGGTAAAAAATCTGAGTTGGACTCTGACCATTTGATACCAGTCTTAGCTGATATCCGACCTGCAACCATTCCTGAGCCAGAACCTTTTCAAGAGTTCACCTGTCTTCCTCGTTTCCCTAGCCGAGGAAGATTCTTTAGTTGTTCCGGGTTATGGTAAACCTGCCACTAGTGATCCCTCTTTGGATAGGATGATCTATGCCTTAGTTCCCTCCTTTAGCGAGAACATAATTTCCATCCCAATCCCAACATACCTGGGGAAGGAGGTAGTGACCAGAACTAGCACTAAGGGAATTCACAGTGTTCCCTCGGGTGATGGGATTTCTATAGGGAAGGAACCAACATGGTCATGGGGTTTGGGTTTTGAATTATCTCCTATCAAAACCAGGAGTGCCTGTAAAAAGGTGGAAACCTTGGTTTCTTTACCTGCAAGACAAACTACTACTATTCTAGAACTTGGGGCGCTTAGAGGCATGAAATCCCCTGCAAGGGAAAAATCATGATCCTTCTCTTCCTCATCATCCGAGGGGTGGGAGGCTCCCTAAAATTGGCCTCCATGAGAAGACTTTTGGATAAAGCACAAACTAATGTAATTTTCCTACAAGAAACATTGGTGGTTGTGGAAAAGGCTAGAAACTTCTTGTACATGCTTAGACCCGAATGGATGATCTGTGCAGTGAGCTCTGTTGGAAAGTTTGGTGGGCTACTAGTGTCATGGGATCCTATTTTCTTTGACTTAGTGCCGGTCCTAAGCTGCGGCATTTTTTTGTCAGGTACTAGCTTAGCGAATAAAAAGAAGGTGTCCCTCCTGAATGTGTATGGACCTTGTCAAAATTGCAAGAATTTATGGGAAAAAGTTGATGGAAGGGGTCGTTTATCACTTTATGATTTGATAATGGCAGGAGACATGAACTTCACGACACATTCAAAGGAGGTTTGGGGAGAGTCAGCGCTGGCAGATCCTTTGGCGGGATTTTTTAATGAGATTTTTTCAAAAAACAAACTCGTGGATGTGGCTCATGCCGAGGTGGTCCCGACGTGGGGAAATGGTAGGTCCAGAACTGAAGGCATAGCAAAGAGATTAGATAGAATCTACGAGGTGGAGGACCTTCTCAGAACCTATTGTAGATATAGAGCATGGGTTGCATTTCCTTTTATATATGATGACGCCCCAATTTTCCTTCAGCTGGGTGAAGGATTGTCTACGACAACCCATCCTTTCAAGCTAAATCCAGCCTGGTTACGAGATGCATCCTTTGATACACTGGTTCTTGAGGTGTGGAGCGATGCAACACTACGACAAATAGAGGGAGCACAAAGAAGACTAGTAGGGATATTATCAACCCTGAAAGCCCAGGTGAAGGCCTGGTCAATGGAAAAACGGCTCCGAGAACGTTTAGAGATTTAAAAAATTGAAGGAGGTTTAAATGACCTATTTCGACCAAAGGCACAAGGATTGCAGATTGAGGATTTTGAGCAACAAGTGAGGATTCTGGAGGTTGAGTGCAAAAAAATGTTATTGGAGGAGGAAGAGAGATGGAGGCAGAAGAGTAGGGCTATCTGGATCACAAGCGAAGACCAAAACACAAAGTTCTTTCATCGTTTCGCCAGTTTCAAAAGAAATAAAAAACACATATGGGAGATTGAGGATGAAGTGGGAAGGATCCATTCAGATAAAGATGCCATAAAGGATGAAGCTATCGATTATTTTAAATCTTTCTACCATGATACGAGATCTAATAATATTGGTGATTTGGTTGCTACAGTGAGGCTATTTCCTAGAATGGTGTTGGAGGAGGAAGTATTAAATCTAGAAAAGCCTTGTTCAAGGGAGGAAATTCTAGAGGTTCTAAAAGGCTTTTTAAAGGATAAAAGTCCTCGACCAGATGGTTGGACTGTAGAATTTTTTCTACATTTCTTTGAGTTGGTCGGGAAGGATTTGCTCGATGTCATGGAGGAGTCTAGAATAAGAGGCGAAGTAATAAAACATATCAACTCAGCTTTCATAGCATTGATTCCTAAAGTTAATCGCCCCAATACTTTCATCGATTTCCGCCCAATCGCTCTGTGCAATCTCTGATACAAGATTATTGCAAAAATTATAGAAAATAGAATTCGACCTATTCTCTCTCGCACTCTATCTGAGGAACAACTGGGCTTCCTCAAGGGAAGGCATATCTTAGACGTTATTGGCACGACACAAGAGCGTCTACAAAACATAAAGTAAAAGAAAATTCAATCAATTATACTAAAGCTAGATCTCAAGAAGGCATACGACTACATAAACTGGGAGTTTTTGAGGTTAATCCTTCTACAATGTGGCTTTGGGATAGCAACAAAATTCATACAGAGTAAAAGAGGACTTCAACAGGGCTGCCCTTTGTCGCCCTTCCTCTTCATCCTCATGATGGAAGTCCTAAGTATTATGCTAATAAAAGGTCAATCAGAGGGGGTGTTGATAGGGATAAAAGTACCTCGAATCATAAATATTTTACACTTGCTTTTCGTGGATGATGTGATTATTATGTCAAAAGCCATGATATCTGAATGGATCGAGATCAGTAAAATTCTTAGTATCTTCTATCGGGCGTCGGGGCTGAGAATTAATGTGCAGAAATTGACATTCCTTCACACTAGAGTTCAATAGGAAACTCTTGACGAGTTAAATGTTTTATTTAATTTTGATTTCAAAGATCTATCAGAAGGCTTTAAATATTTGGGGTACTTCCTAAAACCAGATAGCTATAAAGCTGAGGATTGGCAGTGGCTCATTGAAAAATTTGAATTTAGAATTAATCACTAGTGTAACAAGTTGCAATCTTTGGGAGGTTGGTATGTTTTGGTAAAGGCAGTATTGGAGAGTCTACTAGTTTATTGGTTGGCCTTAGCACACATTCCACTGTCTATTCTAAAAATGATCCGTCATATGGTTTTTTCCTTCCTGTGGTCCGACAACAAGAAAAGACGAAGCTATCATTTGTGTAATTGGGAGACTGTCTCGAGGCCTAAACTTTATAGAGGATGGGGGTTTAGAAACATCTTTATCTTCCACAGGGCCCTGACAACTAATACTCTGTGGAGAGTATTGACGAAGAAAGGAATATGGAACCGGGTGATCAAAGACAAATATTTTCCTTACGAATCGGTTCCTACATGGTTAAGATCGACCTCAACGGTCACAGCTTATGGATCATAGACCTAGAAAAACTTGACTAATTCTTTACCACTTGTGTTACAATGGCTGGCATGGAATACAGGCTCAGGACATTCTATCGTTATTGGGAAAGATGTCATCCTGGGATTGGGGAAGGACTCTTTTTTATCAAAAGATTTAGTTGATAATCTGAACCAAAAAAATGTTCACCTGCTATATCAAGTGAGTTGTGATCTCATGCAGGGAACAATCTGCTCAACCTGGTTAGATTGTGCAGCTTTGGGGCTCGAGGGAGACTTAGCATCTGAATGGGAAAAGTACCGAAATCCTTTGATAGGTTCAAGAATTCATCTTTAGGATCGCCCAAATGTTTTAATATGGACGAGAAGTGATAATTCAGGATAGCTAACTGTAAAAAATGTTTACAATGCAATTGTGACAAAACTATGGAAATTTAAAGTAGGTGGGTGGAGGAGAAAACTGTGGAAATGGGACTGTCCCTTAAAAATTAAGTTATTTGCATGGTTGGTAGCTGAAAATAAAGTTCTAACCTGGAAAAATCTTCAAAAAAGAGGCTGGGTGGGGCCAGGGATTTGCTTCCTATGTAAGGGTAAGAGGGAGTCTAGTAAGCATCTCTTTGTGAATTGTCCTTTCAATATTTCAGTATGGAATAGGGTAAAAATTGTGCTAAAATTCATGAATGGATGGAATGGTCTTTTAGTGAATGAGTGCTTCGAAAATTGGGCAAAGCAGAATTTCGATTTTCCTACTCTCCCTGTCTTCATATGCTAGTTTATCTGGCTTGAAAGAAACTTGACAATCTTTGAGGCAGGTTCTCCTTCAATACAAAAGATAGTTTTCAAAGCTATTGGTGTAGCGAGCAACTATGGATTCAAGGCAAAATAATCTCTTCCTCGAATTGCACATGTGCATATTCTAGAAGACAGAGCCATTGGTTGGTTTGACAGGGCATCACAACAATTTGGTGAACAAAGTGGGGCATGAGGTTTGATAAAGATCAATAGTAACACTTCAATTATGTGGACTCTAAACTGTGGTCGAGGAACAAACACTAGGGCATAACTAATGGGTGCCTGGGCCTCACTAATTTTGGTTGTAAGATTGTCAATTCCAGATTTACTTTTGCTAGGGGATTCTAAGATAGTTATTGAGTGACTTAATCAGAAAGGAGCTCTCCAGGTTGTAGCCCTAGAAAGCCGGAAAGAAAGGATTAAAGACACCCTCATTTATTTCAGGAGTATAACTTTTGCACACATATTCAGAGAAGAGAATCAAGAGGCAGACATATTATCTAAAGTGGCTTTAACTAATCTGTCTGAAAGCATAGATTACAACCAATGGGAGGATGGTCATGAGGGGCCCATTCTATACTTAAAGATGTTTTAATTGTTTCAGAGGTAGTAATTTTTTTTGAAGTCTAGAAAAAGTTTGTTGGTCTCTTTAGCTATAGTATGCAACAAAGTATGAGGGACAATACTTCTATTTTTGAATTTTGTCCTCTTCTAGTTATGTAAGGGATGTTGCCTATATTATAAGTTTTTCCAGTTTGAACTCAGTGTTAACTATGTATGGTGCCATAATAACACAAGATCAAAATGACCTATGTTGTAAGGCCAGATGTAAGAGAACTTCTTATATTTTTATAAATATAAAAGAGAAATTTCCCGTAAAAAAAAAAGTATATCCACAAAATTCACAATCTCTATAGTGCCATCCCCTATGTTTTGCATTCCAAGAAACCATTCCAACTTAATCATACATAGAGACACAAGCTATAATTTGTTTTGTTTGAGGGATCTAATCTTAATGCATGTAAAAATAAGCTAAATTCAACTACTTTACATTCCAAGAAACCTTTCCAAATTAATTATACTAAGAGACACAAACTATAATTTGAGGGATATGGTCTAATACATATAAAAAAAACTAAACTAATTATTTTACATTCCAAATTAATTATACTAAAAAAACATAAACTATAATATATTTGAGGGAACTAATATTAATGCATATAAAAAGAGGCCATATAAAAAGAAACTAAACTAATTATTTTACCTTCCAATGCATATAAAAAGAGGCCATATAAAAAGAAACTAAACTAATTATTTTACCTTCCAAAAAAAAAAAAAATTATAATATATTTGAGGGAACTAATATTAATGCATATAAAAAGAGGCCAAACTGTACTAATAAACTAATTTGTAGCATAATTTTTTTTTAAAATAAAAATATATTTATTAAATCAATAAAACTAATAAAAACTCACAAAATGTTTTATGTTTTATATTTCTCATAGAGTGTAAATTTAACTAGAAGTAACACCTCGACAATTGTGTAACTAGAAGTAACACCTCGACAATTGTGATTCCTTTGATTAAATCCATGTATAAGAGTTTAATGTTTTATATTTTTTCATAGATTAGTGTAAATTTAACTAGAAGATTAGTGTAAATTTAACTAGAAGTAACACCTTGTTTTATATTTTTCCATAGATTAGTGTAAATTTAACTAGAAGTAACACCTTGTTTTATATTTCTCCATAGATTAGTGTAAATTTAACTAGAAGTAACACCTTGTTTTATATTTCTCCATAGATTAGTGTAAATTTAACTAGAAGTAACACCTTGACAATTGTGATTCCTTTGATTAAATCCATGTATAAGAGTTTAATGTTTTATATTTCTCCATAGATTAGTGTAAATTTAATTAGAAGTAACACCTTGACAATTGTGATTCCTTTGATTAAATCCATGTATAAGAGGAGCAAGACTAAAATTAGTCATTTTGTTGTTTTGTTGATTTTAAGAATATACAAGTTTTTTTTTTTTCTTCGTGAAATGGGTAATTTGGCAAGATTGAGTTTATATGGTGCCACTATAACCATTAGTGAAATTGTATACCTAGCAAGCATCTCTCAATTAAAAGAGGAATGAACTTGGATCGAGCCTATATATATATATATATATATATATATATATATATATATATATTTTTATTTTATTTTATTTTATAATATGGATGATTTTAAGGATGAAAATTTATATATTGACAACATGGATGATTTTAAGGATGAAAATTTATATTAAAATGTAGAAACATGGGTTGATCTTACTAGTCCTTAATATGTAAAATGTAAAATGTTTGGCGATAGTTTTATAAAAATATTCATATTTCTAAGGATTTTATATAGTTTATATAAAATTTTGGCGATTTTTAAGTTAAATTTAGCCCCTAAAACCAACTATGATTGATAGGGGAATCGATAATGAGGGCTTACAATCATCCTAGCCACCAGGGATCGATCCATTCCTTTATAACCCCTGACTATTATACCCTTCCACAAAACATATTGAATAGTTAAACCACAACTCAAACATGGACCGAGCCACCCCTAGTTCACTGAACTGACACTTTCACGGTGCAGGATGACTACCCTATATTAGTTAGTAATGATAAACCCCTTGTTTGCAAAGTTATTTGGAAGTATGCTAGAAAATAGAATCAACAAGTGGGCGAAAGAAGGGGATAAGCGTGCTAAAGGGCAAGCAAGTTTCAAACCTAAACACTCAGCGATTGATCACGGTATAATTCTAAGGCACATCATTGAAAAAGTGTGGGAGAAAAAAGAGGAAGCCTTTTGTTGCTTTGTCGATTTCAAAAAAGCTTTTGACACGGTCCCTAGAGATAAGCTTTGGCATAGAATGGAGGAACTTGGGGTTCCTATACATCTTAGAGCAACCGTCCATAGGCTATATGAGGAGGTTAAAGTCAAAATCAGAACGTCAGCTGGTATCTCCGAAAGTTTTAGGAGCGATATCGGGGTCAAATAAGGGTGCCCATTGTCCCCTACCCTTTTTGGTTTATATATAGACAAACTTGAAGAGTGGTTAAACTTGCAGGAGGGTGATGGTGCTCTTTTGGGTGATTTTGTGATAAGGCTTCTTTTGTATGCAGATGACCTTATTTTGATTGCTAAATCCGCTATTGGGTTGCAAGAACACTTAATTTCCCTTGAGCACTTTTGTAGTACAGTGGGGATGCAAGTCAATACTAGCAAGATGAAAGTGGTAATTTTTTTTAGCAAAAGAACACATAAGCAACATAAGTTTTACTTTGAAGGCAACACTCTTGAAGAAGTGGTAGATTACAAATACCTCAGAATTGACTTCAACAAAAATCTAAGTTGGGAAGGTTGCAGAAAGTAAAGAACTTTGGGAGGTTGAAAAACGTTCTATGCTTTTCAAAATAGGTGCAGAGAGGTAGAGCTATGGGATTGGAAGACTATGCAAACTCTCTTTGGACTTTTAGTGATCCCGGTGGTTCTATATGGTTGTGAAGTGTGGGCCAGCAACACATCTGACTTACAATGGAAGCAAATTGAGAAGATTCAAAAAGGCTTGATCACAAACAAGTTTAAAATTAAAAGTTCAGTCCCTTATGATATCATGCTGAGTGAAATGGGGGCTGCTCCTATTGAAGCAATTGCTATGGTGCGTCTCATAAGATATCGAAAAAAAATTGAGCAAATGGAAGACACTCTGTGGCCTAAGGTCGTCTTGAATGATATATTGTGCAAAAGAAAGAAGACGTGGATGCGACAAAATATTAAATGGCTTAGTAAATGTGATATCCACTTGAACATGTGCCCTACGAACAATAAAGAGATAAAGACTTTTGTTATTGATAGGTTTCACAAGCGAACTTGGGATAAAGGGCTCAGGAGAAAGAAAGAGTATTATATTGAAGAGTTTAACCCCACATACAATCATCATAAAAAAAACATACATAAGGGCCAATATATCTTGGAGAGCCAAAATGCTTATTGCCCAATTACGAACCAATTCCCATCAACTCCGTTGTGAAATTGGGTGTTGGAAAAGACCAAAAGAAGCTTGGGAAGAAAATGTGTGTGTTCTGCACCTCCGAAAAAGTGGAAACATAAAAACATTTTATTTTAGAGTGTGAAGCCTTCAAAGACAGTAGGGACAACTATATAAATATCTTGACAGCTAGCTCTTGGAATAATTTATTCAGCAAGGGGACAATGGAGAAATTGGGGGAGCTCATCATCAAGTTGAACATGAAAATGATTGAAATGCAGAAATAATGTCTGAGGCGGTCTCTCCCATAGGCTATTGTTAGCCTCGTGAACGTTAAAATCATTTTCTTTCTTTCTTTGCCTTATGGTACGGGACGGGACGAGTACTGTTAGGACAAACCCTTGCAGGCAACTCTAAGAGGTCACAATGGATCTACGCTGCCGACCTCTATCAGTGACATTTGGTGCCTTTTACGAACTCATTTCGATGAGAGACAAATTAATTGCGTTCTCTACTAATGGTTATATGAATATTAACGCATACAGACTGACTCTAAAGACTTCTAATAAATACTGGATTCTAAAGACCTCCAATTAATACTTGGATTACCAAGCAATTTTTCAAGAAACGCACGAACCAAGCGTCAAATAGATACCATACACAACCAATGGAGCTTAACATTGTCAGGCCAGTGATCAGTGTTATCCCTGGGTCTAATGCAAACCCAAGAAGAGTAGGATATTCCGAATTAGGAAGAGGATGGTCTAAATCCAGCGTTTTGCGGGGGTCTTTCATCTGCATTGACAAGTCTGGAAAATTTTGGCAGTCGGGTTTCTCTAATCACTCCGGGATCATGACTAGAAGGTCTAGAAGACATATGCGTTATTCACCTAGATGCCATGGGATTACGTCTCTATCAGAAGGAGCCATGCCAGAGGATGCCCAGTACATGAGGATGTGCATTAGTCTGGCAAAAAAGGCATTGGGTTGCACCTCTCCCAATCCCATGGTTGGGTGTGTGATTGTCAAGGATGGGCACATTGTTGGCCAAGGATTCCACCCCAAGGCTGGAGAGCCTCATGCTGAGGTATGCTCTTCCTCTCTATCTGAACTGTTATATGCACACCAATAAAGATTGTAAATAGTAAGAATTCTAATTGAGTTCACCCATTGTTACTGAAAACAAATGTAATTGCTTATACAAAGTGACATATTATTTATTTTGTAATACGATCTGAAGAACAGAAATCTTAAAATCAAATCCAGGGTTCAGGAAATCATATCCGTGGTATTCATTAACAACATTAGTCCAAAAATTGGAAATTGAATATTTATTTAATTGGGTTATTTGTAATGTAGAAACTTTGTCTTGCCATCCTCTAGCAATTTTGATTTTTTGTGAGATAACAGGTGGTCACGGAGTTCTAGTTTAGTTTAGGCAATGCCATCCCTACTTTTTGTTTACTCTGCTAAAATGAGATTAGGGGACCACATGTTGCCCGTTTGAAAGAATCCCATTGGTTAAGTATTTGCAATGCTTAGCAAATATTTACCCAAAGGGTAGCCTCAGAGCCGATACATCACATTTGAAATATAACTACCAAAGATGTGTTTCTTGCAAAGAAATCATTGAAATAGCTTGAATTCAATTATTTTTTGACATTTAGTGTATGAAAATGCTTGTTTGCAATGTGTAGATGGAGTGCTTTCAGTTGTGAATGTCTTTATGAGTGTTAAAAAATTGGTTTGAGAAGGTTAATTATTTTTGATGAGTGTTAGATAGTTGCAACATGCTCTTCAGATATAGTTTTGGTGGGAAAATATCTATATTGCACAGGTTTTTGGAACAGGAGACGAAGGACGACATGGGAATGGGCATCTGCAATGGCTGGAAGATCCCCTCAAATTTCTAGGGAATGACAAGGTGGGAATGACAAAAAAATATATTAAAAAGTTTTGAAAAATATTTAAAATTCCAAAAAACCCTAGGAATTTTAAAAAAGCTAATGTACATATAAATAGGTTGGAGGGGCTCAGCTCAAGGGGTTAGCTCGATTGGTTGTCACCAATGTGTCTAGGAATTTGGCTAGTTTTGTGTTGGCAGGTGCTCGGTTTAAATGCCCCTTGGCGAGGTGCACTAGTCTATGCTGATAGGTTTACTAGGGATGCCATCCACAAATATGGGGAAGCATACCTTGGCCCATAGTTGGATGACAAGTTGCTGAAACATTCCATTTACAAGATTGTTTCAACTCTTAAAATGGGGTCCAAGCTGTGTGAGAATGCCTCGGTGTCTTGTGGCTTGTTGAGGAGTTTCTAGATGCTTCTCAATTGGTCAAGAATGTCTAGATGTGCCATTCCTTGTTGAGGAGCGTCCAAACACTCCTCAACGGGTGGGAAAGTTTCATCCCTAGCCATACATCCTCTGTTTGCTGAGCTAGGGGCGAGATATCAACTCCTGTCAACAATGTTACCTATAATACGACATCAAGCCCTTCAAAATGAGGTACTAAGTGACATTGCTTTGCTTGAAGTTTGTGTTCACTTAACACAACCATATATGTGAAGTGTCATTTCGTACCAGCCTAGGTCTAGTATTGTTATTGTTACCAATGTTTTTAGAATCGGACCGGTTGACCCAAAAAATCGGAACCGGTAAAAAACTGGAAACAAAAACCGATTGACCAAAAAATACATAATACATCCAATTTTTGATTAAAAAATATATATTCATGTACATCCATGTGAATCCAAACCATTAGACACTAATATTAAGGTTTTCTCATGTATATAGCAAATAAAGGTCCTTATAACCAAAATAGCATAGAATGCAATCCATATCTGAAGTTCTGAACCAAAATACATAAACAAAGAGGCTCTAAATGGGCTCTAGAGTCCAAACATGAGCATAGTATTTAGTTTTAACTAATAATTACTAGACTCTAGTTCTACAATTTAATCATCTGAATATTCCTCATCCTCTTGTCTTTGTTTGCTTGGAAGGCATCGAGATAACCTTTCATCTTGGTTCTTAGTTCATTGAAGGCTTCTTTGCAAGGTTTTATATTCTCTCCTGCATGTGCAAAGTGTTGTTTCAGCCCGTGGCTACACCTTCACCGATTTCCTTCTGACAATGGTTGCATACCATTTTAACCCCAACCAATTAGCCGTGCTCATATGCTGGATCCTTCTTCTTTTTAGGATCCATGGCAATTTTTTTATCAACAACAACAAATTTGAAAATAAAACCCTAGGATTTCTTAATTTCTAGGAAAAAACATCAATGTTATTGTAAAGAAAATTAGGGTTATAAGAATAGAATTAAAATTTTACATACTTTGACAAGCGCTCCAAATCAACCAAGAAACTCACTGAACACTCCAAATTAGTCCAATAAGCGCTTCAGACCATCAAGAAGAATGATGCTTGTTACCTCCCAAACCGCACTCAAAGATATTCAAAGTCCCAAAACCGAGTGCAACCCTAGAGGCACTTAGGAAGGTTTCCCATTGTCACCACGACAACTCTTCCTCTCACTATAGGCTGACTCTCCTCTAGAAGAAGGGAGGAAACCCTAAGAAGCATGTTTATGATATACTTAGAATTTTAAGGGAGGGTGTTTTGCCAAGACCAGTGCCTATCCACTGTGTGATGGAGTGAGGATCAATAATCAAGAGGGTTCGAACTTGTATGGAAGAAGGCATAGCTAGGACGCTACAAACATGCTCTAACCAAGCACATGGATTTACTTCAATATGCAAAAAACTAAAGGAGGGCCCTTCCAAAGATGCTTGTCACAACAAGTACAAAATCAACCAAGCAATAATGTGCAACCATGAATAATTAAAGGACAACCACATATAAAACCATAGATGAAGTAGACACACATAGGAAGTCTTCTTTATAGAATGAATAACCAACAATACACCATCCTTCAAGTGTGATTTAACCCAAAAATCAAGAGGGCCTCAATGTGCCACACTTAACCTTCAAACCCTATATAGGGAAACCTTCAAAATAGAGTGAACAACCTAATTGAGACATTACAAAAGCAAATATCCTTTAATGATCACAATGATTATAGCAAGACGAAGGGAGGGTTTGACCTTGTTACTCATATTGTGCGAGGCTTTGACCCAAATTGAAGACCCTGCCCAAGTAGGCTATGTTTGGAGTATAATGGCTTTGGATCCATTATTTATGGGTTATCACCTTGGTGGCATCATCGTTCCATATGTTGGAGGCTTGCATATTTGATCTTGATAGAGCACTAGCCTTGATAAGGGTCTTGCATTCATGTTTACTCATTTGTTGACCCCTAGCACATGCATTGAGAGGGAAACCCATCAACTAAAGGTTTTCCCTAAGTATTTTGGCTCATTATGTGATCTAATTGCTCATTGAAGTGGTGCATTGGTTTGCTTAGTCTGTTGGCATTTATTTGGTCCTTGTACATCATTTGTGAGGAACACCCATCAACTTAGGGGTTCCTAAATTTTGGCATGATATTACTTGAGCCTTGTGTCTTGACTCTTGAGGATAAGCACCCTAGTTCATGACCACATATTTTTTATTGCCTTGGGATGTACATTGGTGTAGTTGGATGGTTGAGATATGCTTTGGGGGAATGCCTTACCCTAGAAGAGCCTCCAACGTTCACCTTGGTTGATCGTTTCATGATGGATATTACATTGCTTGAGGAGCACTCTACTCTAGAGTACTTGCCTTGGGATCCTTGATGGTTTGTTGGAGATGATTATATGCTTTCTTGAGGAGCGCTCCACGTGTGCACCCTTTCCTAAAGCGCTCTTCTTCTTTGGTAGTATTTGGTGGTTAAATATAGTCAAACCTTCATGCATTGGCACACTCTTCTAGAGCTCCCTCTTTCTTAACCCATGGTTTTGAGATATTGATGGGACTAGCACATGGTTTTGAGGTTTGTTCACATTGGCCTAGTGGAACCTTTCACCCTTGATGCACATTCTCTTAGGTTGTCCTACTTTTGGCCCGTGGATTGAGAAGGGTTGGTTGTTTGCACATGGATCTATGCCTTGGCACATTATTTGAGGTTGCCCCACCCTTGGAGGTTATTATAATGGCCAAGTGGACCTTCTTTGCACATGTTGCTATGAGATCTATCGTTTGAGGAGTTGGTTATTGGATTGGAGGAAGTGCTTTAACTAATTTTGCTATCTTTGGCATTGTTTTGGCATCTCGAGGTTGTTGACTCCATCATCTGGGGGAGTTCTCCTTCGATCATTCCATTTTGACACATTTATTCATGATGACCATAACCACTCTTGCACATCACTCAAGGGCGCTCCATTTTGAGGATCATTGTATTGTTTGGTGACCCTAGATCCAACGGAGGCAACAACTACATTGACACACATCTCTAGGGCACCACTTTTATGGACCATTTTATATTATTGGGTTTGGTTAGTGTGGTCCCAAATACTCCTTGCACACTATTCAAGGGTGTATCTCTT
>ML814482.1:133626-149751 GCA_009831015.1 Picea engelmannii | reverse complement strand
CCTAAAGTCTTAACAACTTGGAAAAGTGTTGACTTTTGCAGATTACAAGGTCAAGAGATGAGACGTTTGAACAGGGGTCCACCCTTTTCCATTTGTTTTTTCATATTTTTCTTATGTACATATCCTTTTAGGGTTTTTTAGGAAAAACTTTGAGCAGAGTCTTAATTCTTTCTCACGCTCGTGAAACCATGAGAATGTAATCGAGTAGTATTTTTTCATTTTTTCTAACTCGCATTGGTAATACGAAAAAATGAAACCTATGGAGTATCCTTTAAGCTCTTTTCAAACTCCCTAAAAATGAAAATATGCCCGAGCAACCTTGTTCTTTTCACGCTCATAAAAGTATTTGAAGAAAACATATGATAAGCGGTCGATTATCTCTTTTTCAGTCTCGTCAGAAAAACTTACAAAAAATGACATGATTAAGTTCTCTTTAAGTTTTCTTAGACTCTCTAAAATGAAAAACCCCTGAGTTTTCTCTCTTTGGACTCATTAAACAAACATCGAAAGACCCATATGGGATTGAAACACTCCTTCTTAGGGTTCGTTAAACATACTTTGAGGGACTCATATGAAGGATGATATTACATCTACAAGCATATGTTATCCTCATCAAGCTTGCATAAAAATAAATAGGTACTCACCAAAAACGACGGGGGGAAATTAGGAAAGAAATGTGTCTCTGTATTTGTGTTAGTGGAAGTAATAGTCGCTCTTGAACATGATACCCCCCTTCGTCTTTGTATTCGGGTTGGGAAATCCATTTGTCTCTCATTCAACCATCCATAAGTTCATATGTTGGGTCCTCCTTGAGTCAATGCTTCCAAGACAACTGTCATTTCATTCATATGTTCAAGATAAGTCCAAGCCTTCTATTGAGTCGACCATCTACAGTTATAAATTTTCTACCATGTTGGCCTTCCCTGAGTCAGCTCCAAATCACTTCATACTCTGATCTACTTCAAATATGTTACATATTTCGTGTCATTGATGGGGGATACATCAAGGCCCTCCTATGACAAATCTTTTCCTGTCGACTTCAACTCATTATCCAGGAACAATATTTAGAAATCATTTAGTACCTTAGAGCCTACATGCCTCAATGGCAGGTTTCTTTGCTTTCAACAATGGCTTCACATCATTGACCCTTGATTGGAATATTCCATTGAATGTTCAACTTCAACTCATTCATTCACATTCTTTGGATAGTACTAGAGTACCTTGGGGGTCATTGACATCAATGGTGATTTCCCTCGCACTTGTTAACATTTTTCATTAATGATCAGTAATCAAGTGGTTTCTACCATGTTTGACTTTGACACCTGTAATCACATGTCTAGATTTGTACTTAGAGACGATGGAAATGAAGACCTTGGATCTCATCATTTTGATCCAGGCTGCGATGGAGTATTCATAAGTTTGTACTGACACATAGATCCACTATGTATGTCTCGTGGTTATGTTTGAATCTGAATTATTTTAGAGCATAGATCCTCAATGTATTCTTGGTGGCTATGCTAAATCATAATGACATGTATTCCACACTTACCAATTATTCTGACAACAACCTCAATCTTTTTAGGGTCCATGACTATCCCTTATCTCGATATGATATGCCCCAAATAGTGAATTATGTCTTGATAAAATGAGCACTTTCTAAGTTTGGAATACAATTGATGCTCTCTTAGCACTTGCAACACCATCCTCCAATGATGCTCATGTTATTCTTCCGATTTGGAATATACAAGGATGTCATCCAAAAATACAGTGAAAAGTTTGTCCAAATATTCCCGGAAAATGCCATTCATTAAGCACATAAAAACAACGGATGCATTTGATAACCCAAATGGCACCACTGTGAACTCATAATGACCATACCTTGTTCTGAAGGTAGTCTTTCTGATGTATTCCTCTTTAATACTTACCTAATGGTACCCTAGCATAAGATCTATCTTCGAAAATATCCTTTCATCCTTCAACTAATCAAAGAGATCATCAATCCTTGGTAGAGGATACTTGTTCTTTATAGTCACTTTATTCAACTATCTGAAATCGATGCACAATATCAATGTCCCATATTTCTTCTTTACGCACAATACTAGGGAACCCCAAGGTGATACACTTGGGTGTATATACCCCTTCTTCAGAAGCTCTTCTAGCTACATTTGTAGTTCCTTCAGCTCTGGCATGCTCATTCTGTATGGAGTCTTTGAAACTGGGGGCTACTCCAGATGTCAAATTTATAGAGAAATCAATATCTCTCTTTGGAGGTAGTCTTGGTAGCTCCTCGAACACATCTTCAAAATCTTCCAGGGCTGCCTGATCCTCCACATTTTGGACCTTATCCTTATATTCTTCTTCCATATGCGCTGCAAATATTTGATAACCCTTCTTGAAATACTTCTTTAGTTACATTGTTGATATTTCCCAGACAGTAATTGCCCTGGGTATTCCTTGGACTGCTCTAAGATTTTCTTCTTCATCCAAGCAAGTGAATTCCTTGTTATGGAAGTCTAATATGGTATGATTTTGGTCCATCCAATCCATACCAATTAGTCAATCATATGATCCCAAAGGAAAGATGTTCAAATCTACCTCGGTACTCAGTCCATTCATGCCCAGTGGACATGATTTAACCAACTCAAAAACTTTCCTCTTGGCTCCTATAGCCAGCTGTACTAGCCAAGGTTTCTCATGCTTTCTTCTTGTCAAACATAATATTTCCACAACTTTAGGATCTATGTACCTATGACTAGCTCACGAGTCTATTAAAATAGTAAAGGAATGGTTATTGATAATACCTTCTACTTCAATCATGTGTGATTGATACTCAACTTGCTTGTTGTCCAGGGTTGAATATATCCTTGGCACTCTTTTTCCCATGTCCTCCACTTTTTCTGCTTGTTGAACATTGTGAACAACTCTCACCTTGTCCTTTCTGTGAGGACAATCTCTATACCTATGGTCCATCCCCACATTCCATAGGTGTTTGGCTTGGCCTTTTCCCACTATTGAGGGGTCATAAATCCTTTTAACTCAACAGTAGGAACCAAACCCACCACCAAGGCCTAATAAGAATCTGCAACGTTTAATGGTGGAATGGTTCTCCAGATCTTGCGATCTAGCCAAACGATCGATGGGCTTTACGTAGTGATCGATAGGATGTCTTCTTATGAAAAATCCTCCTTCAGTTTAGATGTTCTCCTTTTGTATTTTCTCTTATAGGTGGGACCAATACAAGATAAAGGCAGGTATAAACCAACTAGGTAACAAAGTGGGAAAGCTTAACTACTGGAGAAGGATGAGCTTGGGATAACCCTTTCACTCTAGTATGCAGACAATGATTCTCTACCACAAGCCTAGTACTAATACATTAACCTACTGGTGTTCCAATTATTGAATGAGGTGCGATTATTAGAATAAAACATATATGCTATAAATGATGACAAGAAAAATAGTTCCCTTATCTCTAATCATCAATCACATACTAACACAACGATTTACTTTCCATCATTAAATACAAGAACTGTAAAAACATTGAATCAGATAACTTATCAATAGATTTAAAATCTCTTACTCGTTATAACATCCATTCATGAGATGAAATAAAAAATAATTCTTCTTCATATCCAATCATACATACTTTTGATGAAAATGCAAACTTGTCTCTAGTCCTAAATAGGATTTGTCAATTAAGGCAGCTCCGAAATAGTTCTTTACAAAATACAAAAATGAGGGTATTTGCAACAACCATCGACCCCTTGCTAACAAGTCGATGCTCTTATTTATAACATATAATTAACTAAAAATAACTATCAAAGTGGAGCTAAGTAAAACAAAATATTTCCACATGGAGCTTTCATCGCTCATTCTTCAAAAGTTTTCAAATGGTTTCACTTGAATGGATGACTCTTCTCATACTACGACCATTTGACAAAGAGATCCTTGCATGTGTTAGCATACGAGAATCTATGTTGTTACATTGGGTCCAAAAGTATCTCTCTGATCTCTACTACGTGTGCCCGATATTGACTATTCTGGCACTTAACTATTGCAACATGACTCAAGATTTGATCGGGTGCTCCATGAACTGTTGCATTTTTCCTGGCACCACGTCCGCCACCTTTTCTATTTCCGCATCCCATGATGAGTCTTGTTCGACATGTGATTTGACTATGTCACGCAATTCGAAAAATTCATCGGGTGTGTCAAATTTAGGGAGTTCGATGTCTCTCATTGCCCGGTTGATCTTGGTCCATATTTTCTCACACTCGACCCATTTCTCTTGGATTTCCCGATGAGGTTCCTGAGCCATTTTTACCCAATATTCGACCAATTTCCTTATGCGGTCGATGGTGCTTTCCCTTAGCACCCGAATGTTGTGCTCTTTAGTGTCTCAACCCTGTTTCACTGCGCTGATATAGTCGATCCTTTCCATGGCTTGGTTCACTTTCTTGTACCACCTCTCCATATCCTTGCATGTCACTAGTGCCATGAGGGTGTCTTATTGAAGCTTGACTATTCTTGTAGTGAATAGGTGTTGTTCATCTGTAAATTTTCTATAGGCCTCCTGAAATTCGCTTCTTAGGAATACCGCGACCTGTGTGGTGTCCTGGTAATATTTCTCCAAGTGGCACAAATGTTCCAATTCCTTTAGAGGAGCAGCCAAATCCTCTTCATCCATTTTTTCTCTGTCTAGGGTGGCATCTGTGATTGCCATCCTTGCGTCAATAAGTTTGGATGTCTTGGCATGCTCCATGTTGATCAATTTTTCCTATGTGGTGATGAGGATAGAGTGATATAGAGTAATCCTCCTCTTCTTGGTGGTTCTCTGCATGATATCTTTCCTTTTTCGATCATAGGCAATGGCATGTATGTCAACGAATTCATGCATGCGTTTGAGGATTTGCTGATCTCCCCAGGTGAGCATATTTCCCAAGATCCCAATGGTGTATATTTGTTCAAGATTGGGTTCTTAAACCTCCTTCATGTGTTCCGAAGGTTTAAACTCTTTTTGTTTCTCATTGGGAGGTTGAGTACTGATTGAAATGGAAGCATCGGGGATAGGCTCATTACTTACTTGATAATCGACCGTTGAGATGTCGATTTCCTATTGAGGAGCTTCTTCTTTTTGTTCGCCTCACCATGGCTCATACGTCAGACTGTTCTTTTGAGTTTCTAGTACCTTGAGTAGTTCAATGTCTAAGACACTTTCAACCTCCTGGTCATTCTATGAAGGGCTTGGAATTTGAGCATCGAGAGCTGGGGAAGATGCCTTCTCGGGCTACTTTTCCTCTATGATCTGCATAGGATTCACCAGGGATACCTCTGGACTTTATGCATCATAATATATGTTTATCAATTCATAGAGGGGCCTAGTGTTTTGGTGCACTTTTTCGTCCTGATGTTTCTACTATCTCTGTCTGAGCTGAAACATCCCCCGGTGATCTAGCCTATGGCGTTGTAATTTCAGGGTTATCTAACCTGACGATTTCATCAATTTCTATTAGCTCAAGGTCGCTTGGACCTACTTGGCTTTTATCTGGGTTGTCACCAGGGCCCCTATCATTCCTATGAGGTATGGGTCATCTTGTAGCTGATCAATTACTTGTTGTGCCTATTCTATCATGGGAAATCCCCTTTCCCATGTGTCCTGTGTCAAAGGGAATCCTCTATCTTGCACCGGGGCCACCAGGGGAACCTCTATTGATTCTTCCTCTATGATTTCCTCCCTGGCTCTGAGGGCCTCTTGAGTTGATTTCTCTATGGTTGTCACATGTTCATCCAGGCTCATGGACCTGAACCTGGTCATTTTGGGGTTAACCATCCTTGCTACCACGTCATCCTAGTCCTGGGAACTTTTCGTGAAGACTTCAACTTCAAATTTATTTTGGGCGTATGGCCAATATAACGACACTTCTGAAGCATGTTACAAGACCAGACCCTTTGGACCATGCTTGTGGAATTGGCCTGTCTGGAACTTGAACTCGAGATGGCTCATCCCCTCTTGTTTGGCTTGAGTTGTATCTTTAACCAAGTAGAAACCTACATGGAAACCATAGGGAATGAACGCCTACTTCTTGTCCTTGACCAGGGTGGCGTTGTAGCCTTGCAGGATGGTTTGGTAGCATATTTATCCTACTACAAGCCAGTCCGGGACATGAGCTAGTAGGAGGTGTGGCCTACATTTGATATCATCTTTTTGGCTGCAACCAATAGTCTCAGGCATTCTTTCTTAAAAATAATGAAATAAATTCATGCGATTAATTCATTGCAGATGAGGGAGTACAACGTTTTGTACCAATTTTCCCATAACACATTGAAGTAAACATGGACCGGGAGCTCTGCAACATGCCAAATCAGATTCATGTTGGCGAAGATGTTCCTGGCGCATATGACATTGAGCATATATAAAGCCATGTGGAAGGATGGTGTCTCTCCTTCCTTTGGTGTTTGAGCCTGTTGTATACAAATGCTCAGTTGTTTAGAAATGATCGCCCCCAGTTGAAACCACTCCTAAAGATTGCCACTGTGTAACCTAAGGGAATCCATGCCTCTGAAAATCTGGAGCAGTCCTTCTCTCCATATAATCGACAGATGAGATCCATCAAATAGATGTATGGCTCCCTTAAGTTGGCCGTTTGGTACCATCCAGTGCTCCAGTTGGTGTATTTCTTGTCTTCCCTCCACCATGAGGCCATCATCCATCTGGTGTTGTGGCACTCATATAAATTCATGAGAAAATATGTATTTATCTGCTCCTCAGGGCCTCAGAGTTTGTAGTATTTTTGTACCTCTATCGGAAGGAACACCCCAACACACCCACGATTGTCATCGTTGATTAAGAATTTTTGTGTGTCTGTGTGGTTGATGAGCCACTTTGAGACTTCAATACAGGGAAAAATAGGGGTTCTTCTCACCACCATATGCAGGTACAACCATCAGATGTTTGGGAACACCTCGTCGTCGAGTGCTCTTACATCTGGGTCACTGTGTGGGACATATTTTGGGTATTCCTACCAGCTGATATTTTTAAAGAGATCTCCCCAATGTGGGAGTGTCTTCTTGGACCTTGTTCTTGCCTCTATGTCTCCAAAGGTTGGAGGTTGGATGAAAACATTCTTTGTAGCTGTCTAAATGATAGGCTCTTTCCTCAGAGTATATTCTAATTGTTTTCCGGCCCTTGGAGAAGAGGCTTCACCTAACTCTAGTTATTTCAGGTTCGACGCCCTCGACTATCATCTAGTGGTTGGTTTTCTTGGAGGAATTGTTCCTGTAATCAAAATAAACCTTCAGAGACTGTGTAAGGAACAAAACTGGATAAGAAACATACAATTCGTATCCATGTAAAATTTACAGACTTGGATACATACCTGTGAAGCTTGCTAAAACCTAGTTATTTTGATACTCACGGGATCTCTACAGCCTTTGAATTACTCATCTTTCTTCTCTGGATGCTATGAATTTCCTCACAAAAAAAATGATTTTGTTTACAATGGCTCAAGAGATTTAAACCAGGGAAGAACTTACCGTGTCATATCAACCATTCAATTCGGGTGATGAGTGAAATTTAAACAAATTTGTCGTTGAATCTCAACAACTTAAATTCATTGTGGCTTGATGATAGAGGCACGGAGGGTGATGTGGTTTATTTGTGATTTTAAACAGATGTTTTGATTGGAACATGAGATAGAAACTAATGTGGGATTTGGTGTTAATTATCCCCTTAAATGATCAAAATCCGATTGTATATAACACTAAAACGTCCCATCGTGTCACTCTCTCAATGGGTGGATCAGGGATCAACGATATGCTATGAACGTTTTCATTAATGTATTTTTTCAAAATGATTTTGAAGCCAATTGAATTTATCATACAATGCTATTGTGGCCAAGCTGACTTAGAGGTGTGACTCGGACTTAGGGAACCAGGAATGACTCGGGGTAAAAATTAGACCATACGGTTTTCCAGTCTGGTAAAGACACATGGCATTGAAGACTAGTGACTTAATTAGCATGTATCAATCGGAATCAAGACTTTCCTTAAGTTATGCATTCTAAAACAAACCTTGTCTTGCCGATGGAGAAAAAGTATCTAGGGTTTGCGATCGACGATAAACCTATCACATGTTTTTTCTTCAGACTAACTTCCTAGAAAAAGTCCTGATGTCGAAACACATCAGGGATCAGTGATCGGGAGTATATTTTAATGCAGTCAGAATTTTTGTGGCAATCATTTTAGGATTTGCCTGATTCTGATAAGTGCATCGGGCATCGGCTATCGACGATATCGTTTCTTTCTTTGTTAATGTTTAATCCCCTCATCTTTTACTGATGTTGAAGGGGATCGACTATCGATGATATCCTTATGCAATACTTTTCGTAAAACAAAAATTCCTTTTTTCGATACCGATGAAGATCGATGCTCGGCGAATGAGGTTTCCTGAGTGGTTCTTTTCCATCTTTGAATTCCTTCCCCGAATTTGAGCGCGTTGGGTGAAGTGTTTTGGCTGTTGATTCTTTATTTAGGTGTTAATCCCTTTTAAGTCATGGGGTTTCACAAATTCAAACAACCTCGAATAACTAATGAGAGTCAAGAAAATAATCAAAGACAACATTTCTCAAAATGAAGTCGAATTAGACAGTGAAAAGATCAAGTGGTACCCAAAAAGTAAAAATTTGACATAGGATTTTTAGGGTGTGTTGAGTGCTCAACAAATGGCAACTTACTGGGTGAATGAAAAATCTTTGTTCCTCACTCGAGCTCGACTGATGAAAAAAGTTGGTGAAGAACTTAACTAGTTTTTTATCAGAGCCTCTTTTATCCTTGTACTTGAAATTCCTCAGTTGATGCATCCATGCCTACCTGTGGGTTTTCAACCTTTATTCTAGCTTCGTTTCCTGTAACCTTGACTCATGCCCCTTTTGACAAGAGTATAGTAAAGAATTCACTGGTAGTAATCCTTTAGTTACCCTTATTCACTTGCTACGGTGTTGTTCCACTACCAGCAAGAATCCATAGCCTCGATGGAGTCACCTCAACGTCACAGATCTTGCTCTGCTGCCAACGAGCGTCCATATCCCTGGTGGAGTTATCTGCATACCCTCTCCTACTGTACACTCATTTGATATAGTTTATTTTATTTCAGCAGAATGACTTGAGCGAGTGGGAGAGGAGGACGTGTGTTATTTTACAAAATGAGATGGTTAAGGTGATTTTTTTGCTATCTCTATCTTCGACGTACATGTAGTCCTTTCCATATTACCATATTTCCCTTAATATTTCACCATACCACCAAGCAGACACTTCCACATTTCTCCAAAGTTGTTCATCTCCACAGGTTAGATAAAGAACCCCTCGAAACAACCATAGGTTCCCCAACGTTTATTGTGTTGTATGTGAGGGATGAGTTAGGAACATAGTTCTCCATATCGCATGAATTGAGGTCAACCACAATATTTCTAAACACAATCTTCAAAAGAGAAGAGGTACTATAGAAAGAAATAAAAAATAAAAATGCATTTCGCAATCAACCTAGCTAAAACCAAACATCATGAAAATACACACACAAAACATAATTATTTTTTTTAATGGAAATATTGTTTTAGGGCTTGGCCATTCACTGGGAGGGCGTCAGGTCCCCCCTTTAGATTCTACAACTGATACGTGCCTACCCCAATCTTCTCGGCCACCTGGAAAGGTTCAAGCCATAGATTCTGAAACTTGTAATGTTTTCCTTTCGACTCATTTGCTTTATCCCATTTTAGGACTAAGTCTCCCACTTTGAAATTCTTGTCTTTAGACTTATGCTTGTCAAACCACCTCTTCACTATTTGTTGATGAGCTATGAAATTTGATTTATCTTTCTCCCTTTCTTCTTCTAGCATGAGCAGGGTGTCAATTCTTTGTTGTATGACCGATGAGGGTTGTCCTCTCGAATCTTGAGCAAGTTGAAGAGATGGAAGATATAGCTCATTCAAGAGAATGGCTTCTTGTCCATATACTAGAAAGTATGGAGAATTACCAATATATTCCTTGGGTGTAACTCTATCGTCCCATAAATCATTATGAAGTGAAGTATGCCAATTCATTTGGTTGTCTGCAACTGTTTTATTTAATATCCTCACTAGGTTCTTATTAGTTGATTCTGCCACTCCATTTCCCTGTGGATGATAGTTTGTCGAGTATCAGATTATGATTCCTTTGTTTAGAGAAAACTCTATTAATAGGGTGGAAGAAAAGTAAGTGACATTATAAAAAACAAGGACAGAAGGCATACCGAACCTTGTGATCAATTGTTGTTCTATGAATTGTATCACCACATTTTCGTTTACATGAGTCAGAGGGATGGCCTTTTCCCATTTCATGAAATAGTCTGTGGCGATTAGTATATATCTATGTTGTTTTGAAGATTTCAGTGTAATATATCCTATGATATCTAACCCCCATTGCTCAAATGGCCTAGAAATGACCACCAATTGGAGTGGGAAACTGCTCTCTTATCCCTCCCTGTGCTTATTTGACACGTCTTACAGTTCCTAGCATATGTGTGAGCATCCTTGAAAAGAGTAGGCCAATAATAGCCAGCACTCAGTATTTTATGAGCAGTGGTGTTTCCTATGAAATGTCCACCTACAGGACCATCATGGAGCTCCTTCATAACTTCATCTGCATATTCATGTTCGAGACATATTAAAAGTACCCTTAACATGAAAAATCACCGAATTTATGAGGTGATATTGTGCTGATTTTTTCCCTAGGATTTAGGTTTTCTGGGCGATTTCCATGATGCAGGAGATAAGTCAGTTTCTCATACCAAGACTCTTTCCCTGGGGAGATGTATGAAGCTTCACCACACCACAATGCTAATTCATTATCCCATCCAAGGTCTTCATTTACTTGGTCCTGGGCTTTAGTTGTTAGTTTACAAAATCCTTGTCCCTTAACCAGTTTAGCAGGTTTTATATCCAGATCAAATTCTTAGACTACTGCCATCCATTTTCCTCTTATTTCTCCCATCTCTTGTTGAGTGAATAAGGATCAGAACGTAGGGTGAGGCACGATGACCTTGGTGTGTTTCTTTAGGATGTAATATCTAAAGTGTTTCACTGCCTTATATACTGCATAGGCCTGTTTGTCTATAGTGGGGTAATTTAGTTCACCCCCCTGGAGAATAGTGCTCATGAATGATACGGGGGCCTCATTATTGTCATCATCCTTCTGAGTCAATAATGCAGCTAACGATTGGTTGGAGGTGAAATTATAGAGGAATAAATATTTGCTAAAATCAGGGCTTCGCAACACTTGAGCATGAGATATCACAGTCTTAATATCACTGAAAGCACTCTTTCATTCATCATCCCACTTAAACTCAACATATTTATGGATCATTTTTTGTAAGGGTTTGATAGTTTCAACGAAATCGGGAAAGAATTTCCTCACAAAATTGATTTTCTCGAAAAATGATTGCATATCCTTTTTGTTGTGGGGTAATGGAAGCTGAGATACAGCCTTAAATTGTTCTAGGTATATGAGAATTCCTACTTGGGATATAATATTACATAACATATTCCCCTCCTCAACACCCAATATAGTTTTCTTAGGATTTAAAGATATACCGTATTTCCTACACCTTTCAAAAATTTGGGTTAAGTGTTGGATGTGATCTTGTCTATTCTTTGAATACATAGTTACATCGTCCAAATAGACTACTACACATTTGTTGATTAGTCCTCGAAAAGATACAACCATGGCCCATTGGAAGGTCACCCCTACATTGATTAACCCAAAGGGCATGTGTTTATTAGTGAAGGTTCCCCACTTGGTTCAAAAGGTAGTTTTCAAGCAATATTCTTCTGAAACTAGAACATGGTTGTAACTTGAGAAACCATCCAGTAGGGAGAAAATATCAGAGACATACACAATCTCCAAGAGTTTCTCCATTGGTGGGACTGGGTAGTTGTCTTTTTCTGAAGCTCTATTGAGGCTTCTGAAATCTACGCATAAATGGATCTCCCCAGACTTTTTTCTCATAGGAACTAAATTTTCTACCCATGTAGAATGTCTAACTTGGAAAATGATCTTGGCATCGAGTAGTTTCTTTAACTCCTAACACATGAGAGGCTCCAAGGATGGATGGTACTTCTAGATCTTCTTTTGAAATGGTTTCACTTTAGGCTTTAACAGGATAGTGTGTTGAATGATACGAGTATCATAAGTTTTCAGATCTCGGTAGGACCATGCAAAGACATCTTGATATTGTCTAAAAAGTTTGAGATAGGCCTTCCTTTCCTCTTTAGATATTGTCTTGCCGATATTTATATTCTTGGGGTTTTATGGGGTTCCTAGATTTATAGTTTCATGCATGTGAAAAGAACTCTCCATCTTTGCATTCTTTGACCCTTTAAATCTTTCCCTTATGTCAAAAAGGTTTTCTAAATTGAATATTCCCTTTGGTATCATGTGAGACATTAGTTTTTCAGTCGGTTGATCTATCTGAGGATCAATTTCCATTGATTGTTCCTGGAATAATTCATCGTTAATAGCCAAGTCTTTAAAATTATCTTGATTGGTCAAAACGTTTATGATCTTTTCATCCCCTTCAAAGAAATTTCAATTAGAAATATTGTTGGGCACTGACGGTTTGTATAGTAGCTCCATAGTGAACTAGGAGGCTTCATAATATTCTAGAGGTGATAGCCTTGAAGCAACAGTGGCCAAAGAATCAACAAGAATGTTCTTTTCTCTGGGGATCGTTGTAATGTTGAAGGCTCCAAAATGCTCTATTAGCCTATGCAATTCCTGTTGGTAATTCCTCAAGTGTGGAGAGTTGCAATGTATAGTGTGTTACACATCAAAATTACTCACTTTGATAGTGTCACAAGTGTCGTCATTACAAAGGTCACAAGTGTCGCATTTTTCTCACAAGGTCGCAAGTGTCACATGTTGCTCACAAGTGTCACAAGTGTCAAATAAAGCATACTGCCATGATGCCTATGTTGTGCCTATAACGACATGAGAAGGACACTTGAAACACCTCAAACATTTGATTTGGAAGAGGAGAAATGAGTCAGCAGGATTGCAAACCTTTTGCCATCTGAAAACACCTCAAAAACTGATTTTTTGGAGGGGAGCGCTCCCCCTTACACTATCTCAGAGCGCCGACACTCCCCCTCACACTATCAGGGAGCGTTATAAAGATCCCCTGGCCCTTTTGAGGGAGCGCTATATATTTTGAGAGTGTTGGCGCCCCCTAAAGCCTACTAGGGAGCGCTACAACGCTCTGATGGCCCTTTTAAGGGAGCGCTACCTATTCTGGGCAGTTGTTAAGCTGTTGAGATGAATGGGGGAAGCATATTTTCATTCTTGGAATGCAGTTGGATTCGAATCCCTAGTCCAACCATGATCTTAGGGCAGATCCTCAACTGAAGGAGGCAAATTCTCAACTTCCCCAAGGATATCTCAAGTGGTTGAAGCCTCTCCAAGGCTATATAAGCAAGCTTTCTAATGGTGAAAGGGGATTGGAAATGGAGAATTACACTAAACTTATGATCTCATAAGTGGTTTTGGAACATAGTTGATTGGGGAAGAACTGCTGATATGAAACTTATGATCTTGGAGGAAACACACAGTCAGCCAAAGGAGAGTGATCAATGAAGCTTTTGTTATCCAGGTTGTGGATCTTTCAGGCAAGGGTTAGACAAAGAGGACTTGACGAAGCTGTCACATTCGCATCTACGATTGTAAGTACTGCTGTCGTTATTCTCATCAATATGACACACTTGGCCTGTTTCTT
The DNA here is from genome assembly GCA_009831015.1 of Picea engelmannii. Taxonomy (NCBI): domain Eukaryota; kingdom Viridiplantae; phylum Streptophyta; class Pinopsida; order Pinales; family Pinaceae; genus Picea; species Picea engelmannii. The sequence continues at coordinate 135,956 of ML814482.1, read as the reverse complement.
TCTAGTTTGTGTCTAATGTCACATAAACTTATCGTTAATTGATATATCTATTTTCAAGCTAATATCAATAGAGTAGGAAGTGGTCGTATCTTGTTTTGTCCACAGGATCCAGCAAGGAGCAAAGGATTGGAGCGCAACTCGGAGCGTGCAGGGAAAAACGTCGATAAAGAGGTACTTCTGTCATCCTTCCTTCTCATGTATTAGTTTAGATATATTTGAAAGGAAGTCACTGTCCATGTTAAGCATTTTCTGTCTAGAGTTAGGGTCAAGCTCTTAGAGGCGATCTACCTGTCCGCAGGGATATTTTCCTACAACAGAAACTGGCGACTCCACTGGGGAGATAGCCTCGAATCAAAACTTTTTGTTTTGATTTCTACTCATTGACCTAGTTCTATCCCTTGATTGTTTTAGACCTAGTTCACTACTCTTTTGATTAGTTTCATGAGCTGATTGGCTCCTTACCTCATCACACTCAGCATAAGTGTCGAAATTGAATTGCAATTTTTTGATTTTTTGACATTTTTGGGAGCTTTTGAACCTGGCGCCCCTGTCCCAGTGTTAATAGAGTGCCAGCGCTCCCCCATAGATTTTCACAGAGCGCTATAACGTTCCTTTCCTTTGGCAACAGAGCGCCAACCCTCTTTGGCTCAAAAAACCTTCCAGAATTGTTTTTTGTGGGTTTTGCCTCTGTGTCTTCTCTGCTGAGTAACCGTGTGAGTCAATGTGTCTTCCCTTTCAGCCTTGATATCTGAATTTTTCTTGAAGAATAAACATCTTACTAGTTGGATCTTGTAGCCTTCTTCACTATTTTTATTGAGTTTTTTCTATTGAGTGAAGTTTGAAACCCATGCATTGTTTTTCTCTCCTCATCATCTGAACAAAAACCTTGGTGAAGGTCATCAAAGGCCTACAAAACTCTTTATCTCGATTTCAGTCAAGATCATTGTTCTTCAACTTTTTTCTTTTGGGTGTGAAGTTTGTTTCTCTCTTTGATTGTTTCTTTTCTTTCGCTTTTCGTTTTGATTGCGACGAAAGGGTGTATTGTTTGTACGATTTTTGCTTGTACTAGTTTGGTTTTCATTCATACAAAAAAGATAATTAGCAAGATGAGAATTGTGCTGAATTGATCATCATTCATATGCAAACAATAAAATACATCTTTATGATTGATTGTGCATACTAGAATCCATTTAAAATTTTTAGCATTACATCAGGATTTGATTGAGAAAAAGAATCGTTTGAGGGCATTCCTTAGTTGTGCTTGATTAGTGAAAATAAATTTCTCTCTCCCTTAGATAGATGTTCATCGAAAGGAAATGACTGATTATCATAGTTGATGCATTATTTGGGTTTGAGTCATAATTCCATTTGTTTCACTTCCATGCACCCCTTTGTGTAAAGAACAACCATAAAAATCAACGCTAATTAAAAGTTATCTAGAACTTTTTCTTTTCTAGGATCCTCCACCAACAGTAGACTAGGCTTAGTACTTTGGATTAGGGCTGTGAGCATAACTCTCCAAAGTTTCCTAAACAAGCACTAGCATCCTGAGTTAGGGAGAGTCAAATCCAGTTATCGTATAAGTCTGCTTGGGATCCCCCTCTCACACAGGGGTTACGCACGAGGTCGCATTCGGGTAAGCTACGGGGACAAACCCTCCGTGGTTTAACTGATTGTGGTGGTCAGATCATATTATGGGGATCACTTTGAGGTAAATCCACAATTACTGCGAGGAAGCCTTTTAGTTGATTTCGGGCTTGATACCCTGCCTGTACATTCGGATCGGACTGTCGAATGTTCCCGCCCAGGGGCTGACTACGAATTGGTAACCTTAGTGGCCATAATCTTTAGGGTATTACACAAGGTGACAGTGACGGGAAGTCTCACTGTACCTGGAGAAGACATTAGTCAAACTCACTCAGGCTCCTTGGAGGGTAAATCCACAATTACTGTGTGGAAGCTTGCACCAAGGCGTAAGTCTATTAAGCAGGTTGCCATTGTAACCGTTCCACCCTATCCCCGCCCCTTCTGGACTTGATCACGTGACGTTGGATTTCATCACCAACTAGTACGGTCATCGAAAGAAGGTCCTGTTTGCTTGGTTGTGATTCTTAGATTCTATTAGCGTATGTTGTTTCTTTTACTTAGTGGAACTTAGGTCGAGTCAGTGTTAATGGCATCGAATTCTGGGAGTACCAATGGAGGAACCCCTTCTTCTAGGGAACCTTATACCTTTCCTTCATTTGGAAACTTTGGTCCTCCATATGTTGCCACACTGAATCTTCCAGGACTCACTATTGGATTACCAGTTTGGTTGTTCCCCACTCCGG
>ML814482.1:120355-133526 GCA_009831015.1 Picea engelmannii | reverse complement strand
CTTCAATGACAGGTGTCCCGCCGGTCCATTGCATGTTCATGGCGCTGTGGTTCTTGTCATCTGGCACTTGGAGGCTGCTACCCGTCGCTTCTGTTGCCGCTGCCGAAGCTGCTGTGTCGCTTGCTCCTTCCATATTTGCCGCTACCGAACCTGCGATGTCGCTTGCTCCTGCCATATTTGCCCAAGTCGCTGTCTGCGCGAGAGGACTCGTGGGACCTTGATGGCCTTCCTTCCCCTCAGATAGAGGACTCTCTGTTGTGGAGGCGTGTTGCTGACTGCTCACATAATCACTGGGGCTTTCGGAGGCCTCACAAGAATACTCAGGAACAACTGGAGAGGGAGTAGCCAGGAGCTGGAGGAGTATAGAAAGGCGCCCCTCCATCTGTTGGACTCGGAAGTGGAGATCGCTTACCCCCTCACGAAGCTCAAAGACTAAATCATGGAGAATAGCAGAGCGTTCACGCGGCGGAGAGGTAGAAAGCTCCGGTGAATTATGGCGAGGTCGACTGTGGCGTGAAGCCGGAGGAGAGAGGGAGTGATTGACGCGGTGAGAAGGCCGAGCTGGGGTCCAGAAGGTGTCCACAATGGCCAAATTGTCCCGACCTGGAGCAGCAGAACCAGAGGGCGAAGAGGATGTGCGGGGGCGCCGTGGGTGCCATGGAGAGCCCCGACGGGGACGCATGCGAAGGCGAGGCATGGCGGAACTTGGATTCTGCAGAGGGTCTGCAGAGCCAAGGAAAATGAGGAGAACTGTCCGAAAAATCATGAAAAACACAGAGCGCTGGTTGAAACCACACCACCGAACGAAAATGCCGAGAGGGTGCTGCATATTGCAATGCATGGAGGCGGTCGAATGAACTGGAGTTATTGCTCCTTCCATCGACGATGAATGTTCTTTAAAGCTCGGGGGTGACGGCTGCGTGGGGCATGAGCCGGGCACATGGCTCCGTGCCCCGCTGGCCGTCCCCTTCACCCGCACCTTGCCAAGTGTCCCACGATACCACCCCATCCGGGGGAGTTGAAATTTATTCTTAACTAATGAGACCTGGCCTTATTTACATCCCTTCATTTTTAATTCTATCATTTTGGCTTCCTTAAAATTCTCGGCTAGGGTTGGTTTGGCAGCCCTCTTCACAAACATGGAAATAGAATCCGGGAGAGCATTAGCATATAATTCGATTTGAAACTCCTGAGTAGGTTTAGCTTTGGGTTGGAATTTTCTTAAGATAGTGGTAAATATTTTATTGAAGTCTTTAACCTTCTCCTTTGAACTAATGGTGGTGGCAAACAACTCAGCCATCAAAGCTCCTGTAGTGGTTTCTTCTACAAATTTATCCAAAATATCCTTTCGAAACTTTGTCCAACTAGTAATAGACCCTACAAGTAAGTTAAAATACCACGTGGAGGCTGAATTCTCAAAAGTGTAGGGTAAAATCCCGCATACTATGTCTTCATGTTGGACATTCATTAGTCTGATAGCTAGTATAAATTTTTTGATATGCTATTCAGGAAATCCCGAGGTTTCAGGGTAAAATTTAGGGAGTAACTTCTCTAGATGTCGGGGAAGGTTATGTACTCATCCAAGGATGGCCAAAGCATATATGTACAACCAAGGTTGATTATTCTGAGGTGGGTTTCCCCTTTCTTTATTATGGTCATTGTTATCTTCCATGTCTTCAGATCCCAAAACTAAGCATTCTGAGTTAAACCCTTCCTCTTCTGAAAAATCATCGGGCTCGAAGTAGTTGCCGGAGTGTTTAAGTAATTATATTAAGAGGATGTTTGATTTTGGTGAGGAAGAAATCTATTAGGTATTCTACCGTGTGACCAAAAACCTGGTCGGGGGTATCGACCACTGGTCTGCTTACTTGTTTTCTACGAGGAAGTAACAGAGCTAAGGGAAATGCACCGATATGTCGGGCATAAGATCTTGTGATTCTTCTAAATTGATTCAATTCCTTGTGAGGAAGAGTGTAAGGTATATCAGGGAACATATTTTCTTCCTCGTTCTAGAGTGAGTTACTCATTTTAGGAGTACTCAGTGGGTGTGGGATGTCTTGGGAATGACTAGTCAAGCATGTGGGTTGTTTTGAATCTAAAAGCTGTCTGAAATATTATGTTAAATATATTTTCAGCCATTCATTATTCAGACCCTCCTTATATCACCAATTCTATTGAGGGGTCCTAAATCCCTTTAAATCAATAGTAGGAACCAAACCCACCACCGAGGCCCAATTAGACTCTGCAATGTTTAATGGTGGAATGGTTCTCCAGATCTTGAGATCCATCCAAACGATCGATGGGCTTTATGTAGTGATCGATAGGATGTCTTCTTATGAAAACTCCTCCTTTAGTACAAACATTCTCTTTTTATATTTTATCTTATAGGTGGGACCGATACAAGATAAAAGCTGCTATAAACCAACTAGGTAACAAAGTGGGAAAGCTTAACTACTAGAGAAGGTTGATCTTGGGATAACCCTTTCACTCTAGCATGCAGACAATGATTCTCTACCACAAGCCTAACACTAATACATAAACCTACCGGTGTTCCAATTATTAACTGAGGTGCAATTATTAGAATAAAAAATATATGCAATAAATGATGGCAATAAAAATAGTTCCCTTATCTCTAATCATCAATCACATACTAACACAATGATTTAATTTTCATAATTAAAGAAAAGAACTGTAAAAACATTGAATCAGATAACTTATCAACAAATTTAGAAGCTCTTACTCGTTATAGCATCCATTCATGAGATGAAATAAAAAATAATTCTTCTACATATCCAATCATACACGCTTTTGATGAAAACACAAACTTGTCTCTGGTCCTAAACAAGATTTATCTATTAAGGCAGCTTCGAAATAGTTCTTTACAAAATCAAAAAATGAGGGTCTTTGCAACAACCATTGACCCTAAAAGGTAGAAACTAATGAGGGTTTTGGTATTAATTATCCCCTTAAATTCTCAAAATCCGATCGTATCTAACACTAAAACGTCCCATCGTGGCGCTCTCTCAGTGGGTGGATCGGGGATCGACAATATGCTATAATTTTTTTTGTTGATGTCCTTCTTCTATAGCAAGACAACCCCTCTACGGACTACACCAAGGGTTTAGAGTTTAGGTAGAGAAAACCATCTAAAGTCTCCTACTTTTAATAATTATCCCAACATTACCCCACAATCATACATAAAATACAAGAGAGAGGGATCTGGTAGGCCTACCTTATACCTTATACTCCGCGTCCATTTTCACTTGGTTGTTTCTTGACTCCAAATATCCTCCCAATGCTGACCTGCATTCATCAAAATACAAACAAGAAACTACAAGCATGCATTCTACATATGGATTAGTGGGTTAGACATCATGAACAAGAAATGTAAACAGATCATATAAGTTTAAGACATCATTTGGCGGGATGAAAAAAGTACTTCTTTATATTAATCTCACAAAAAGTCACTTACAACATGAGATCGACACTGCTCCTCAAACTTGGTCCTGGGATCCTCTTGACCATGCACCAACTTCTTCCTCGTCTTCTTCTCCTCCTTAGTTCTCTCTTAGGGAAATGGTAAAGGGAATTGCAATTGGGGCAAAGGGGGATTGATAAAATGGGCAGAGTTTCTTTGCTCTCATGCTTCTTCTTGAAATGGGACCCCAACTCCTTCTTTTATAGGCCAAAAGGGATAGTAACGATTGGGGTGACTGGATATGGGCAGTCAAATGGTTAAGTAATGACCCAGAAACTAGTATCCTATGAAATTTTCCACTTTTCGTGATATTCTGTGAGTCTACATGGGTTGTAGCGGGTCAAAAGGTGTGTGTACGTAGGAAGTAGTGGTACAGGGCACATGCACCTTCAAAGCAATGGTTTTTTGAAGATCTTGTTCAATGATGGCTTGGAAAATATAGCAAGTTATATGGCCTGATGCCATGTATGCATGTTTGGTGCAATTTAGGGTTATAACAGATGCCCCCTAATGTGTGAGGTCAGAAGAGAATCTGATGGCCAAAATACATTACAAATATTCACCACTGTATGATGTGAGTGAGCCCAGGGACTGGAGTTCAGGAGGTTCCATCTGCAAAAATAACAATTTGTCTCATCGAGGTGAGCAAACCCATGCTCAAGATGAAATAAAATCATGGCTGCCAATCAAATACACTGCAGATCCATGCCATATAACTATATAAAGTGTAGCCACGATAAGTACACAATGGATCTACATATCAAAAATCAAAAGATATACATGTATAGTATCCATCTTTCAAGAAGCCAATGACGCCAGATGGTTGGAGATGAGGTCTTTAGATCTCAAGCAACAACTTCAAAATATTTAAAACTTGGGTAGGAGTGTAATATGAGTGCATGAATTCACTACCCAGAGGTCTTCGACGACTCATCGAGAACATACAATAGGATATTGATGATCAAGCATAGAAATTCATTGATTTTGAGCAAGGACTTGATTGGTCTTTCGGGGTGGCCGGGCATGGGGATAAGAGACAAACTACATAATGGCCAACTCAAGTTTAGTAAGACTTCCCTTGGACAAAAGAACGACAAAATATGAGATTCAGGGAGCATGTCATTGACACAAGGTCATGATGCAGGAGGCAACACAAACTCTCCAAATGTTTAGAAGGGTAACCAAATGGAGGAGGACACAACTCTATGTAGTGAGAAAATCTTCCTAAGGTCATATTGAATCCTAGAGCTTGACGAACAAATGAAAGGATGCACTTTTTCCAAGGGCGACTCATTGTACTGTCAACAAAAAGAAAATACTTTTCACTTCCTCTTTTTGGGGTATATTTGATTTTTTTTTTTTATCTTTTTCAATAATCTTGAAAAGTTTGAAAAAGAATAAAGAATGCTATGTTACAAAGGAGTATTGAGTGTCGCAGACATACTAGTTCCAAGCGCAAGGAACAAATTGATGCTCAGAGAAAGGGGACATATGCAAGAAAAGGACACTCGATAAAAATCCTCCATGAGTCAAGGTGTCAAGACGTAGAGGAAAAGTGCTACAAGGCTTGCGTATAAGGCATGCTTTATATGGTTCAATTGAGAGCAACATGGAGCCGACATTAGGACAAATATGTAGGAATGAAAATGAGATTAATAAGACACAATGATAACGTCCTTTGATGTAATTTTAATGAGCCCAGAGAAGGTAAGCTAGGCGGTTTTTCATTTTTAGAGAGTCTGAAAAAAGCGTAAAAGGAGACTCCACTGGGGTACCTTTTTCGAAGGTAGTCTAGTCGTCTCGAAAAAGAGATAAAATAGCACCGAAAAAACGTCTATTAAAAATCATTTTAACGAGTGTGACAAAGAAAATATCACTCGACAATATTTTCATATTTAAGGAGTCTGAAAAGATATTAACTATGGACTCCGTAAGGGATGTTCTTCTAGACCAATTTAACGAGTGTGAAGAAATGAGGTCACTCGACCATCTTTTCAATTTTAGGGAGTCTAAAAAGAGCTTAACTATGGACTCCGTAAGGGATGTTCTTCTGGAAAAATTTAACGAGTGTGAAGAAATGAGGTCACTCGACCATCTTTTCAATTTTAGGGAGTCTGAAAAGAGCTTAACTATGGACTTCGCGGGGTTTCCTTTTTCGTAAGTTTAGTACCTCAAGCCCGAAAAAGGGTTAAATCTATACCTGATAATACTCTTCTAGAGAACCGAGGCTCCTAGAGTATACCTTTGTTCATACTTTTGACCATCCAAACCGAAAAGGGGTAAACTACCATTGGACAGACATGCCTTTAAATTTTAGTTTAAAGAGCATGAAGGGAAACAAGATCGCTCGACAATTTTTTCATGTTTAGAGGGTCTGAAAAGGGATTAAAATAAGACCCTTTTTGTTTTGGGAGTCTCGAGGGTGAGGTCAAGAGTGATAATGAATCATGCAAATGGGGCTCAAACTTGTAAACAAGAAAAACTAATAAGGAATCCAGAGCCTATATTCATTAGTGACGACATGGACACCGAAATGAAACTAGGATCTACTTAGGGAATCCATGTGATCTACCACTAAATTACGAAACCTCTAGAGAAAGAGTGAGGGTTCTGTGTCACAATTCGGTGGGATCGATCCTATGAAAAAGTGAAAAATACAACGAGGTACAACAAGTGGAGGTGGAATCATATCTTACATGCACAAAGTTGAAAAAATGACTTTTTACCAAAAGACATTTAAAATTGACCCAAATCTCGAAAAAATTCCCAAATACCCAAAGTAACACTTATCATAATCATCCCTCGAGAAACTCAAGAACCATAGTAAATGATTTTTAAGCTAGAAAAAATGACAAAAGGGGCCAAAAAAATGACAAAAAGGGGCCAAAAAGTCTATAAATAGAAAGCTGGCAGCTCATTATCACCATTGTAAATTGAGAATTGACCAAAAGTCAAAAAACACCCCTTTTCCAAAATAGTTGATTCTAGGAGCTTCAGTGGACTAAATGAACTTCTGTTTGGACCAAGTAAGTTCACACTAACCCCTCTTTCATTCCCATTCCTCAATTTTGTATTTGTTTTTGTTTTTTGGGGGGGTACTGACCTTTAAAGAGGTCGGCCTTACATGTATGCGAGCTGTCTAAGGACAACCTGCATGTAGATGTGGGTAGAAGATAAACTTCTCGCATGCACACGTGACTGTCCCCAAGATAGCCTGCGTACATCCTCAAATAAGTGGGAAAAAATGGAAATGCAAGAGTTAACTCTCCATTCATTTGCTTTTGCAGGATGTATGTGCATTGGAGAGAGAGGGAGCATGAGGACATTGATTTTTTGGTCTTCGAGGACCCTGCTTCTATCGTTTTTTTGTCACAATGTGGGTTGCTAAATTTCTTCCAGTGTCCATTTATGAGGGCACAACCCAGGTTGCTAAATTCATTGATAGATTACTGGCATCCCGACGCAAAGGCATTCATGCTTGAGGGGCAGACATTGAATCCAACGACTGAGGACATTTACTTCCTGACTAGTCTCTTGAGGAGAGGGGATCCAGTCAACTTGCGCACTTTCCCCCCCGGGCCTCACAACATTGAGGAGTTGATTGGAATCCATTTCGAGGATGATACTGAGAAAGTAGGTTCTCAAGTGCCTATACATAATATCAGCAACCTATCACTCAAAGTGATATTTCTACTTATTGGGCGGATCACTGGATCTGTATCTTTACATCAGGTTTCCCGGGCACACATGTATTGTGCGGTACAGTGATTAAATGCACAGATTTTCGACTGGAGTACCACCATACTGGATTTCATGAAGAGACAACTGACAGCGTGTTAGATATGGGAGAACCAAAACTTCATGTTTGGGATCGTTTTATGCTCCTTTTTCTTCGAGAGGGTACCTAGTCTTAGTCCTCGAGAGGCTATACGAGGGAATGAGGCCTCTCTCCCAACGCTATGTAGATGGGCGATGTTGTTTCCGTGAAAGGGGGGAGGGAGGACCATCGAGGCCTTTGATGAAATTTTTTTCGACTGGTGGTCCTAGCAGATTCCAACAATAGAGGACTACCCCTATGTCGGGATCAAATTTTCTAGAGATCTTGATATGCCTGTACATCCCGGAGTGGAGTGAGGAGATATGGGTAAGTTTTCTTTTCAAAGTTGTTTAATTTTTTTTGTATTTTTATATATATCATTTTTTTGTATATCAAAGTATCTGACACTTATGCATTTGTTATGTACAGATGTGGGACCAGTGCTTCCAATAGACTTTTCAAGGAATAGGTGACGTCCTCAACCAGAGGCAGGACTAGATGGAGCCACCGGAACAACAATAGCAGCAGGGGGGCCTCCAACCGGAGAGGCTGAGAGAGTATTGAGACAGGTAGAGTGTAACCTTACCGCACTCACTCGTACAGTCCCTATGGTAGAGATCGAGGATATCCCACCATTGATGACACCTCACGTAGTTGGGGTGCCACAGACCTGGGTCCAACTATTTCGATGTTTGGTGAACGTCATTGTTCACTATGGTAGGGCCAACAGGCCCTGCCCCTAGCTAGGATAGACTACTTATGTGCTGAGAGCACATTTTGTATATTTTGAGGGCATAAGCCCTGTGACTCTGACTGGACATATTTTTGATGCACTTGTGCCCACCCATGTACTTTGATATTTTTTGATATATATATGGATATTTTTCATATTTTTATGTCTTATGGATTACATCTATTTTACAAATGTATTTACATGTGTGTGTGTGTGCTTTTTCTTACATGTGTGCAATATGCCAATCTAATACATGATTAGATAGAGTATCTGTGATTTGATTCAATATCCTAGGAACATGGATATACGTAATGTAATCAAAGATTCTTTCTAAGAGAAGCATGCTAAGGAATCATCGGTGTAGTTTAGGATCGTAAACTCGGTAAACCCCATTTAACTGAGACACAACCAGTTGAGTTCCTAAGTAGACCCAGAGGTGAGAGATACCATGTGAAAAAGTGTCATGAAGCAACTCTATGCTGCACTATATTTGACGACATTGTTTGTGGCGTCACCTAAACATATACCTCCTGAAGATAGCAACTGGCCCTGAGGGGTGAAAATCACCCAAGCTGTGGAAGCAAGCTTCTGAGTGTACCAGATAGAACCGTCCATGAACCCATCAAACACCTCTGATTCACTTGACATATGCCATAGTGAAAAATATGACATAAAAAATGACACGTCCATAAAAAAAAAGATGAAAACTAAAAAGAGAATGTATAGGACAATACATATGTTACAAGAAGTCACCCAAGGTGACCCACCTATGAGTAATATTTCTTGAGGTAGAGCCCATTTCTAGGCTCCTCTAAATCATTTCCCGCAAAGTCGACTAGACGATAAGCGCCCTTCTTTAGAACCTCATTCACGATGAAAGGTCCAAACCACATGGGTGGCCGAAGCAGAGGGGTATACATGAGGGCACATTTCAATGCTTCAAAAGAGCATTGAGAGGCTTCGTCCCAATGGAAAGGAAGGTCCTTCTTCAATAAACACATGAAACCCTTTGTGATCTCGATATAGTTTGCGATGAAACACCATAAGAAGTTCACTTTTCCCTGTAAACTTTGAAGCTAAGGGATTGTGCATGGGGGAGGAAACTAAACTATCACCTCAACCTTTAGAGAATTGACCATGATCCCGATTTTCAAAACTATGAAACCAAGCAGATGACCCAATGTGATGCAAAAACTGCATTTTTTTGGATTCAAGCGGATTCGGTAGTAGCAACATCACTCGAAGATAAGTCAGAGGTGTGTGGGATGATAATCTCTCTTGTGATATCATGACACTAAATCATTGAGATAATCCTCTACTATGTGTTTGAGGTCGTGGAAAGCAAAAGACATGGCTTGTTGAAATGTAGCTCCAACATTTTTTAGACCAAAAGGCATCTTCTGATAAGAGAATGTACCCCACAGATAGATGAAAGAAGTTTTGTGTCGGTCTTCAAGTTTGATCTGTATCTAATTGTATCTTGAAAAACCACCCATGAAATAAAAGGCTTCACAACTTGCACATCCATCAACTATCTGGTCAATAAATGGCGTGGGGAAATTGTCTTTTGGACATGCCTTTTTCAAATCATGGAAGTCCGTACATACATGAATCATACCCTGTCTTTTGTTGACTGGAATGGGATTTGACACACATTGAGTTAATTGGATGAGGTAGATGAAACTAACTTGGAGTAGTTTCTCTACTTCATCCTTAATAACTGATGCTTTCCTAGTATTGACTGGACAAAGCTTCTACTGAACTGGCTTAGCATCATGATATGTTATGATTTCATGTTCGATGATTCTTGGATCTATGCCTGGAATTTCCTCATAAGAATAGGAAAACACATCGCAGAATTCTTTAAATAAATCTTTGTAGATTTGAATCTCCTCGGGGGAGCAGTCCGCTCCAACGAATATATTCTCCACAACATCAGGGATTCTGGAGATATCAATAGGTATCGTTTGATCAATGGTTGTCATATTTCCTTCAGCGTAAACAATGTGCGTAGCCAAAGGGTTGATAGGACAAGCCTTATCTCTAGTCATAGTTAGAATGAATTCACCTGCTTCAATTCTTCTTAACTCTGGGAGGAAGTAAGATCTATGATGAAGATCATCCCAGGGTTTGTCCGGACTAGTCATTGCCTCAATAATTGCCTTGTCTGAGGGCAAGACTGTTGTGGGTGGGAAATCCCTCCTATGGACTATCACTAAGGGTTTAATCATGCATACAAAAAATGACCATTTAAAGGCCTCTACTTTTTTCTATTCTCCCAACACAAAACCCCACATTCATGCAATACAAAGGTGCAAACAAGATTATGTAACTCTACCTTAAATCCTTCATTTGATGTCGATCCCTTCACTTTCACTCGCTCCTTGACTGCAAGCCTCCTCCAAAAGCTGACCTACATTCACACATGGAAAAAAAGAGAGCTGCAAACATGCATTTCATATACTAATTGTTGGGTTAGTGATCTAGGGGATCAAATTTTGCTCAAAAATTCAAAGTGTTCGTAATCGCTTCAAATCGAATGAGAGCATAGGCCTCATTGTTACAAACCCAACACAACTCGTTTGGAAAAAAATTGAAGAAGATAGGCTTCCTGGAAGTCCCCCCTTCAAAATTGTTGTCTCTGCATATACAAAACGCACCCTTGTTGGCTCAACCTAGCCCACACGCATATTTAAGCATAAAAACTTGGCACCGGGCACAACCGCACAACTAGTACAAACTGTCGAATGCTTATGCGTCGGCCTTTAACTACCAAGGCCCATGGGCACATGGTCACCACATGACCATGCACAATACACAACAGGGCTAAAGTTCAAACTGTATACAAAACTGTAGGATTAAACCGCACGCATATACATTGGTCACATGTTATATGTCAAACTGCACGCATATCGAAATGGTTACAACATATATTACGGTGGGTTTAACCGCCCATAGCACTGGTCATATGCAATACATATATATAACCATGGGCTGGGACTTAGCCCCGGCCCGGTTCATGCCCCAATTCACATATTTGCAAATTCAAATATATTACAACACATACATATGTTAAGTAACACATGCGGGTGCGTCGGTTGGGTGGCCTTTCCCAAGGCTTTACCCTACCTGGAGGTCACGGGGTCGACTCCTACCAAGTGCAAATATTTTAATCCAATAAACATGTGACATGTGGCGGCCATTGATTGGGCCACGTGTCACCATCCCATTTATTGTCAACAAGCCATGTCACATGCCAACTGTCTCAATAGTTGCCCACCACGTGTCATATTGGAATGGCCCAAGCCCAACAATGTGACAGAGGTAAGAATTGTTTTGGGAGCAACCCAATATTGGAGGAAGTTTATTTCTAACTTTTCTTCTATTGCAGCTCCATTACATGCAGTGACAAGTGTCAAGCAAATTTTTCAATGGGGAGGCAAGCAACATAAGGCTTTTGATACTTTGAAAGAGAAGACCAGTTCAGTGCCATTTCTTGCACTTCCAAATTTAAGACAACCTTTTGAAATCCAAACAGATGCAAGCAATTATGCAATGGGAGCAGTTTTGCTACAGCATGGTAAGCCCATTTGTTTTCATTCTGAAACTTTTAATGGTGTCGTAATTAACTATCCTACTTATGATAAGGAGTTGTATGGATTGGTACAAAGTGTAAAAAAATGGAAACATTATTTGTTGGGAAAAGAAACCATTGTTCACATCAACCATCAACCACTGCAATACTTACAATCACAAACAAAGATACAACAAGCTAGGCACTTCAGATGGATGGGTTTTCTTGAATAGTTCCACTTGGTCATCAGCTATAAGAAGGGCATTTATAACAAAGTTGTTGATATGATTTCAAGTGCTATTATTAGTGCTTCAGTTATTCTTAAGCATAGTCCTATCATGCATGAAAGTTATGTTGAGAAATATGCTTTGGATACTGATTTTAAAGAAGTATATGAAACATTTTGTCATTCTAACCATGTTGAGGAATTGGATTACCATGTGCATGATAATATTTTGTATCATCTTGGCAAGTTATGTATTCCACAGGGGGAAAGAATCAACATTATAAAAGAATCCCATTCTTCTCTTATTGCTGGTCATTTTGGTGTAGGCAAGACAGTGGCTAATTTCCAAAGATACTGCTACTTGCCTAAAATGAATGAAAGTGTTTCAAGATATGTTCAAGGATGTTCGTTATGTTCCACAAGTAAACCTAGCAATCGAAAGTTGGGTTTTTATACCCCACTTCTGGTTCCTTCTCGTCCTTGGGAAAGTATTTCTATGGACTTTGTAGGAGGGCTACCTATGTCTAGACGAAATCATGATTATCTTTATGTTGTGGTTGATCGATTTAGAAAAATGTGTATTTTGATGCCTTGTACGAAGCAGGTTACAGCTGAACAAATGACACAAATGTTCTTTCAAAATTTTTGGGTGCATTTTGGATTGCCTAATCCATTATTTCTGATCGGGATTCTCGATTTGTTGGAAGTTTTTGGTCCAGTTTATGGGCACTCATGGAAACTAAATTGAAAAAGAGCACAACTTTTCATCTGCAAATAGATGGTCAGACAGAAGTGGTAAATCGAACAGTGGTGCATCTTCTTCATGCTTATTGCAGCAAGCATCCTAAACTTTGGGATGAGCATTTACACTACATTCAACATGCATACAATCGAGCTAAGCACTCTTCAACTCAAACATCGCCATTTGAAGCATGTTTTGGCTATTTTCCCAAATATCCTTTAGATTTTATCTTTGGGAAAGATATTTCTATTGATGGTCAATATGACATTGATAGGGAAGAAAATTTCATTGAAAAAATTCAGTCGATACATCAAATGGTGCAAGAGCAGTTGGAAAAAAGTCAAGCCAAGTACAAGAAGAGACATGACAAGCATCGTGTTGATCAAAGTTTCCAAGTTGGAGATGAAGTTTGGCTTTACATCAGTAAGGAGAGGCTTAAAGGAGAAGGTAAAAACCTCAAACCAATTCGATATGGTCCTTTCAAGATTATCGACAAGATTGGTAACAATGCCTTCCGTTTAGATTTGCCTCCTTATATGCAAATGTATGTAGTTGTTAATGTTGAGAATTTGAAATTGTATGAGCCTCCTTTGATTGATGA
>ML814482.1:82352-110885 GCA_009831015.1 Picea engelmannii | reverse complement strand
ATCTCATATGGTCCAAGCCAATGCATTCTGAACTTCCCTGGATGTTTTATAAATTTACTGTCATACACCAATACTAAATCACCTTGCTTAAATGCCTTCTTCTTGATGTGTTTGTCATGATGGCCTTCTCTCTTTCCTTTTGTACTTGTTGATGGAATCCTGGCATAAATATATCTTCTTCTAGTTCAACCAGATGGGCAAGCCTCTCACAAACAACACTAGTATCATCCATGTCTGTAAATGCAACAATTCTTAAGCTCAGTACCAATTACTCCATCAGGACAACAACTTCAAGACCATAACCAACTTGAAAGGGGTCTACATTGTTAATTTCTTTCAAGTGGTTCTATAAGCCCAGAGTACTACTGGTACTCTTAAATCCCAATCATCCCTATCCACACTGCAAATCTTTGTCAATGTTGTCTCCAAGATTTTGTTGAATGCTTCAACTGTTTCATTTTCTTATGGATGCTAAGGTGTACCCTTCTAATGGTGGACTACAAATTTTTCAGTTAGGGCTTCAACTGTCTTGTTGATGAAATGAGTGCCTTGATCACTCATAAGGGTCTTAGGGAATCCAAACTTGGTTATTATGTCATCAAATATAAAATGAGTGGCTGTAGTTGCACTATAGTCCTTGACTTCTCTTGCTTCGGCCCATCTAGTCAGGTATTATGTCGCAGTGATAATATACCTTGCTCCTGTGCGCTTCCCTGGTGGGTTTATAGGTCCCATGAAGTCAATGGCCCATTTTTCAAATTCTTGTAGGGTCATGTGTGGTGCTAGTGGAATTTCATCTCTTCTGTATGGTTTTCCAACTCTCTGGCATACATCACGAGCTCTAGTATACTCTTTAGCATCTTTGTGTAAAGTAGGCCACCAAAGGACAGCTCGCAGAACCTTTTGTGCAGTTTATTTCCTTGCGCAATGTCCTCCTGTGATGCCTTCATGAGATTCTGTGAGGATCAGTGGGTGCTATGCCTCCATCACACATCTTCTTATTATCTCATTAGGTCCCATCTTATATAGCTGATAAGCTATTAGTGAAAAGTTTTCATCACGCACCACTAGCTGTTTCTTCTGGGAAATTGTATACTCACTTGGATCCATTCTTGTTGATAGGAATTGGACTATGTATGTGAGGTGGTCATCCATCTTCCTAATGGTAAGAAAATATGAATCTGGTAGTGTATTCTCTAGACTGAAGGGTTCTTCTCCATGTTCCAACCTCGACAGGTGGTCATGTCCCTTGTTCATTCTTCCTAGCTTAACTATGATCTCAAAATCATATTCTTGAAATAGGAGAAACCATCTGCATATTCACTACCCCAACACTAGCTTGTTGATCAGGTACTTTAGTGTAGAGTGATCAGTAAACATTTTAAAGTGTCATCCTAGTAAGTAATGGCATAATTTTTGCAGCATGTACACCATGTCTAATCCTTCTCTCTCTGTAGTAGTGTAATTGATTTCAGCTGTAGATAGTTTTCTGCTGGAAAATGCTAATGGATTATCAATGTACCCTTCTCCAAGTTGTGCTAGTACTTCTCCTAATGCAATGGAAAAGGCATCAAAATGCACATGAAATTCCTTGCTCCAATCTGGAAAGACTAGAATAGGCACAGTCGCCATCTTTTGTTTCAGTGTGTCGAAGCTCTGCTGGCATTCTTCTGTCCAACCAAACTGACAATATTTCTTTAATAACTTCTCAATTGGTGCAGTAATCTGAGCATATCCTTTGATAAATTTTCTGTAATAGCCAGTATGTCCTAGTGCAGTGTGCAGTTGTTTGACTAAGGTAGGGGGTGGAAAATCATCTATAATTTCATTTTTGGATGGGTCCACCAACAATCCTTTGTTGCATACAATATGACCTAATAATACTCCAAATGGTGAGAAGAAGATGAACTTATTCAGATTCAAAGCAATTTGACATTGCCTGCATTTATCCAACATTAGACTTATACATTCAACATGATTTTTCAACAAACTAAAAATAGTCCAGTCATCAAAATAGGATTCTAAAAACTTATGCAAAAATTCTTTGAATGCTTCGACCACCACCCTAGAAAGATGATTGGGGAATTCATCAGTCCAAATGGAATCACTGTGTATTTGTAGGATCCCCATTCTGTGGAAAATGTGGTCTTGTGGTGGTCCTCCTTGGCAATCTATATCTGATGGTATCCTGAAAACCCATCTGTAAAAGAATATACCTCTTGGCCTCCCACATTTTCTAATACTTCATCTGTGAATGGCGTAGGGAAGGGGTCATGCAAATAAGAATCGTTCATCTTTTTGAGGTCCACACATATTTTGATCTCACCTGTCTTCTTGTCTTGTACTACCACAGGGATAATCCACTCCGACTCTTCGACAGGTTCAATAATCCCTGCTTCCAACATTCTGTCAAGCTCAATCTTCACTTTTTTCTTATATTTCAGGTTCAATCTGTAGGGTCTTTGATTGACTAGCTTCACAACTGGTTTCAAAGGTATTCTCATTTCTCCCATAGTTCCTTTGATACCCTTCATATCAGTGAACTTGGTCAGAAACAAGTCCTGATACTCATGCAGTAATTCTGTAATTTTTTCAATGGTAGCAGCATCCCAGTAATCTCCGACATTGGCAAGCTTCGGTGTCTCCTCTGTCCCAATATTAACTTTCTTTATCTTGATTGACTTTCCAATGAATGGCAATTCAAATCATGGTTCTTCCACATTCTTGTAGCATTCTGTCTCAACAATGTTTACCTTCCTCGGATCATCATCTTCGTTGGCATTAATGTTGTAACATCCTTGTAATTTATGTAATGGCGTAGTCCATTCATCCTCTTCTTGATCCATTGGGAGGTTGGATGACTCTTTAAATAATTTATTCCTTACAATATGTAATTCTTTATCTACTGAGGGAAATTCACTTTCAAACAAAAAGGTGGTTACAAAATTCTGAAGCATACCTTCCCAATCTGCGATGATAAGGCACATCTCTGCAGGTACCAGTTAATAGGGGTCATGTCCAGTGTGTTAATGAATATGTGTACCCATTGTTCTCAAGGAATGTCACTCTAGATCTCTTCACAGCTTCGTACATGGTCCTTTGGGAAGCTTTGACATATGTACCTCACTTCACAACTTCCTACTTGTGCTAAAAACCGCGCTGTCATCAAGGTTTGGCATTGTGTCTAGTCTGTCATATTGCTTTTATGTGTCCCCCACCATCTTGTTGGTGTAGCTTTCAAAGCCTTGTCCATAGCCAAAATCCTTTGTTTTCCTGGTACAATTGTTTCAAAGTCCATCAAGAAGGATTCTAAAGGATTTAGACCATCAAAGGTAGGTAAGTTACTTGTTGTTGTACCAATCCAGTGGACTTATCTGGTCTGTCAAGGACATCTCCTTATGGATACTTCATACATCTATTTTTGCTAGTTCTCCAATGCTTCTTTTGAATCTGATGAACATGTGTTGTCACTTCACCAACTTAGATTCCCATCGACAGTAGGGTTTATTTAATCTTGTTGTCTGGCTGTTAATTTATAGATGTTTTCTAGCTCATATGCGTAGTCTTCTTCTCTAATGGGTTTTGTATACCGCGGACCTTCATTAGGATCTAATGGTGCAATGACCCTAAGTCCATCTCCTTCAAATGTCATGCGTCTTTTCTTTAAATCGACCACAGTAGAATTGTTGAAGGCCAATCAATTCCTAGTAATGAAGGGTAAGGGCAACTATCATCAACAATCTCAATTACCTCAAAGTCTGCAAAGGTTCTAACTCCATCGATGTCCACGAGGACATGCTTCAATTGTCCAAATGGGCTGACAGCTTGCTGATCAGCCATGCAAATCTTGATAGGAGAGTATATCAGCTTGGGTTTTCCCATCAGTGCCCAAGTTTTCTTCATCATGACGTTGACCTCCAAACCTAAGTCGAGGACCACATAGTCTATATCATACTCTCTTATTTGAGAATTCAAATGTAATTCTTTGTTCGTTATTCTCTTCTTACCAATCTGGTGTACTGCCCTATTTAGCAAGGGATCTACCTTTCATAGATCATACTACCTGATTAGGTTCTGTAAATCTTGTACAAATTTCTCATCCTGAATTAATTTAAGACAAGTGTACAAAAAATCGATGAGCGTACTTTCCTCTTTTCCTTCTTTATGCGCAGTCAATTGATCAAATGCCTGAGGCATTCCGTACTCTTTTACTTATGGTTATGTTCTAGATGAGGATCCTTGGTTCCTCTTGAAATCCTATCTTGCTTCCTCAAAGATTTGTCTTTCTTTCTTTGCATCAAAAGCCTCAGTCTTCTCCTCAGCTTTCCTGATACCTGACTCTTCTGTGATCTTTCTTTGGGTTGTTCTATCCTCTCCTATAGCAGCGCCTCCTCGAGTAATTATAGCGAATATAGTTTAAGTTCCACGAGGTTCAACATATATCAGTTGTACTTGTGGGTTCTATTGGGGTCCTCGTCTTTCCTGAAGCTTAGCCAGTAGCACAGGGATTTCTTCTATCACATGCTCAAAAGAGTTACAATAACTACAAGTTGTGCAAGGATTCTGATAATACCTTGCTAAGTGTCCTGGTTGCACACAATTATAACAGATTATTTGTCCTCGGCCTCGACCCATACCTCCTCCTCATCCTCATCCTTTGTATCCACCGCGAAGAGTGAAGTTTCCTCTCCCTGGAGAGTTGTACTACAGAGTATTTCCTTCTTGTTGTACTTCACCTTGAATCTTGTATATGTCTCTCGAGCTCTCATGCATGATATTGTAAGATCTGAAATCTTGATCATCATGCCCTACTGATTTATAGAATGTGCAATACAACTTTGTGGGTTTTTGAACATATTTTTGCATGTAATAACACTCGCTTGGGTGATGTATATTTCTGCACACATTACACCAGGGCAGGTTAACTTGCTTCAAGGGGCTCGACGCTCCTGAGGCCAAATACTCATGGAATAAGGGAAAATGTTCCTTATCATGACCTTCTGATATACATCTCACACACCAGACATATTCCCTTTTGTCCTTCCCCTTTTCCTTCTTCATATCCTCGACCTGCAGAGACAAACTAGTCAGCTGGCTCAAGATCTGGCTCATGCCTGAGCTAGATTCTCCCATAGGTGTTGATTCAAGATTCATGGCGATTTCCAATGATTCTTCCTGCAATGAAATATTATACTATATTAGAGGGACTCTGATGTGTGGTAACCACCAATGAACCATTCTTTGTTCTATTAATTGGGGATCTGAAAAGTTAATCGGCATGTTAGGGTATTGAATCTCTGGTCGAACTCCCAAACAGGTTCTGCTACCTTTTGTTTGATCTCCTTTATCTCTGTAATACATTGTGAATCCGACTTAGGTTTCTTAAAATCTGCAATCAGTGCATTATTGATCTTGTTTAGTGGCTTAGGCTGCACCAGTCCTTGGAAAATTTTCATGTACCAACTCAGTGTGCGGTCCCATAGCGTAGTGCTGAAATGGGTTCTCTTGATGGCTTCATCGGTGATACTTTTAATATTCCATATGGCTTCACATAGGAACCAATGTTGATCTGGATCTTCAGATCCATCTCCTCTAAAGATAGGGAGCCTCATTTCATCTTCCATAGAGCTAACTAGGCTTCTTGTCTGAGTATATGCTAAGCTACCAGTAATAGTGCTCTGAGGATTATGGTGCTTCTGACTATTCTGACTGCTAAGTATTGTTGAAATAATAGGAAGATTAATGTTACTTACTTCAGTAGTCTGTGCAGTTCCTGAGGTTTCTGGCTCACTTTGGTGAAGTTCTTCAGGTTCCCCTTCTTCTATTTTGGTGGGATATAGATGTTCTTCATCGATTAGATCTACCTCTTCTCCACTGTAGAAACCCTCTTCTTTGTAGTTTTTCTTAAAAACGTTCTCAAGGTGAACCCCTCAGAATACTTTCCCACTATGCGTATGTCATGCTTCTGTGTCACTGTCGCCATCTGAAATCTTGAACATTAGCCTTTTCAGGTCTGACCAATCTACTGTATCTTCAAGATGTGGTTGTCATGAAAGAGCATCTTGATTCTCAGCTTCGAAAAGTGCAAAAATTTTCCTCTAGGTCCTTTGAAAAAGTATCTCTCAGCTTGTCTATATGATTATGTTTTTTCAAAAACAAACTCGGTGATATACCCTCCAATGGTACTATCAAACCAATGATCTACTACTCTGGATACAATGTTGTCAACTCTCTTGACCTTCTGGATCAGTGCTGGCGTCCAAACCACAGGAGGTCTAGATCTAATCTTGAACTGGGTATCGGCTAACCTAGACAACCATTCAAACAAATCCTGGTGGATTCCCCCAAATAAGATCTCGTGAATGTCGGTGAAAATGTATCTTTGTAGCCAATATTCAGCACTCAGTTTAGGGTTCTTGTTCTGGGCTTCAGCGAAGTCCCTCTCTCAATCCTCTAGCCACTTTTGAATCTCGGTCTTTGATGGGAACCACCTTGACATTCCCTTAAAAATATTCCTATCCTGGCAATGGAAACATTTATTGGCACAGGGGCAGACCCAGGGTTCACTCCAAGAGCGCACCAACAAGCCCTAGCTACTGACCCTTTCAGCAACACCTGTGAAGCAGATGTAGTCTCACCCGAAGAAGCTAAGAGGGGGGTTGTAGGACAACAATGTCTACAACTAGGGGAATATCAAGTGGAACTAATACAACAATAATGTAACATTCATATATCTCTTTATCAACTAGATCTACTCTACACAGCTATACATCTGATCTAACACAATAATGAAAATAACAGTATAACAATGACAAAGATCCAGACATCAATCACACATACGACACAAAATATACATGGTTCACCCTCTCTCTAGGGATACATCCATATAACTGTGCTTATGATATATTAAGATAAATCTTAAAGTTCTGATCTATGCTCTTAGTCAACAGATCTTTTCTCTTCTTCTCTTTGTCTCCCACCTTCCTGTGCACCCAGTTGCAGGACTTGATCTTCGCACCTAGCTGAAGATCTTACAATACCAGAAGGCTCTCACTCTCAGCACTCCTCTCTCTCACAATACAATAATCTCTTAACCAACAACAATCAATATCAATACCCAACACTAGTATCGACCCAAACTAGGTCCTCTTGACCTTTATTTATACATTATAGTCCCTCACTAACAACCTTAGTTCGAAACCTAGGTGTTAAAACCCTAATTACCGAAAACCCTATGTGTCTAAAACCCTAGGTCAACTTGACCTGCTTTTTCAGGGCTTCACCAGCCTATCTTTCCTCCCTTCTCGCGTGGTGCTCCAAAGCATCCAATGGTGGCTTTCTCTCCTTGCTGAGTTGTCTATGATTATTTTCTCTTGCTAGTTTGTCATCCCTGATCTCCTCATTCAACGGCTTGATTTTTTGTACTTCAATCCATCTTTTCTTCTCTTTTTCTTACTTCGACCTAGTGACACTCACTATGTCTCCCGCGCAGTTCAGGTTTTGACCCTTTCTTTCTCGATCTTCGCTTCCTTCCATAACCAAGGGCCAACAAGATCACTCAACGATTTTTTCATTTTTAAGGAGTTTGAAAAGCTTAACTATGGAATCCGCCAGGAATGTTCTTCTAGACCATTTTAACAAGTGTGAAAGAATAAGGTCACTAGGCGATCTTTTCAATTTTAGGGAGTCTAAAAAGAGCTTAACTATGGACTCCGTGGGGGTTCCTTTTTCGTAAATTCAGTCCCTCAGGCCCGAAAAAGGGTTAAAATTATACCTAAGAATACTCTTCTAGAGAACCGAGGCTCCTAGAGTATACCTTTGTTCATACAATTGACCATCCAAACCGAAAAAGGGGTAAACTACCGTTAGACAGACGTGCGTTCAAATTTCAGTTTAATGAGCGTGAAAGACAACAAGATCACTTGACAATCTTTTCATTTTTAGAGGGTCTAAAAAGGGCTTAAAAGAAGACCTGTTGGGGGCTACGACTCAAGTATGAAACTGGTTTAGGTAGAGCCCGTTGTTAGGCTTAGATCAAGAGTCTCTTCGATAGTCAACTTGGAAAGTCTCCCAAAAGGGAAGAAAACACAAACCACGGTGTAAGTCCTCCCGCGGTATCGAAACCATAGTCATGGATTCAAGGATAGCCTCATCTGAAGGAAATTCAAAATCCAAGAAATCATTCAAATGAGGGTCGACAGTCCCAAAGGGTGAAGTAAATTGACCATACTCCATATGATGATGGAGGTTCTGGCCAGGACTGGCAGAGTCTATCAACGAAGAATCACGATCACGAGGGCTTGAGGATCTACTAACAATGAGATCAGACTTAGAAGGATACTCAAGCCCACTTGGACCAAGAGGGGGAAGCAAGGGCTCCCATGCCCCCATTGGATACACCAATGGATCAATTTTTTATCCCAAGTCTCGAGAAGAAGAACATGATTTCACAGGTTCCTGCTCAGAAGCAATTGAACGCTGAGGATAAGACGCCACATAATTAACCCATGGTGGGGTGGAGTCTACACGAACACTAGGAACATATAAAGGGAAAGCCTGAACTAACGTTGGATTAGGATGGTGATTATTAGATGCCAGCTAGGCAATAGTGACAATGCTTCCATTGTGAGGGAAATGCATCACCCGAAAGAGCGTAGATACCACAATGTTCATAGCATATACATAATCACACCCAAGAAGCATATTGAAATATAACTGGCCTTGCACCACTATAACATCAACAAGGATAGTCTTCCCACCTAACGAGATAGGTAACTAAGGAAGAACCCCCAAATATTCACGAGGACATCTATCAAAATCCAACAGTTCATGCAAAGAAGATAAAATCTCAGGAGATCCCAAGAATTTCCAAACCGAGGAGGATAAAATACTTGCAGAGGCTCCTTCATCCACAATACATTGATAAATGCTTGTTGAATTAACTTCAACCCTTATTTAAAAAGGTGTAGAAGAAGGAAGACGAGGCTCAACGAGATCATTCCAATCAAAGGAAACCATCCTAGGGCTTGGAGGGGGTGTGCTTGGAGCGAGCAGAATGCCCCCTTGTTCTGAAAGTATAGAACTGGAAATGATGAAAACATAGTAGGTAGACACTTCACTCCCTAAGAGAGGAGTGGGATCAGTCGAAGATGGCATCGACGTGACCACTTTGGTAGACTCGACACTCTTCAAGAGAAGAGTGGGATAAAATGAAGATTTCAATGGCGTGACCACTTTGTTAGACTCGACACTCTCCAAGAAAAGAGTGGGATCAAATGAAGATCATGACGACATGACCACTTTCTCAACCAATGACTGCATAGGATACAATACTACATGGTCTAAAGGAACCTCACTCCTCAAAAGAGGAGTGGGATCAGTCGATGATTACATTGGCATGAACACTTTCTCAACCAATGACTACATAAGCTAAGAGACTACAAGGTATAAAGGCACCTCACCCCTCAAAAGAGGAGTGGGATCAGCTGATGACTGCATCCATCAATATGACCACTTTCTCAACCAATGATTGCATAGGTTGAGACACTACAAGGTCTAAAGGCACCTCACCCCTCAAAAGAGGAGTGGGATCAGCCGATGAATGCATCGGCATGACCACTTTCTCAACCAATGGTTGAATAGGCTGAGGGACTACAAGTTCTAAAGGAACCTCACCCCCCAAAAGAGAAGTGGGATCAGCCGATGACTGCATCAACATGACCACTTTCTCAACCAATGGTTGAATAGACTACGAGGAAACCTCAGAAGACTCAAAATCAGAAGAGCTTGTAGACAGGGACCACAATCTTTGTACCTCTGGAATTCCAGGGCACAAATGAGTAAGGTGATCTCCCTTACAAAGCTTACAAGGGAACTTAGGCTTACGTCTTATCCGTCTAGGTTTCTCAACAGAACCAATGCCCCCAGCATGACTAGAAGTGGTTGGTTACACATCTCCAACATGACTTGCAGAGGTTAGTGATGGTTCGATAACATGACTTGCAGAGGCTATAGACCTATTACCAGTATGACTAGCAGTGACTGGACTTTTTCCCCCAGCATGACTTGTAGAGGGTGTCGACCTGTCTCCAACATGACTCGTAGAGGTTGGTGATTTATTCTTCCTATTATTCCTCTTTCTATTTCATTTAGACTTCTGGTTACTAGTAACTGTACTTTCACCAGAGGCAGGAGAAGGAGGAGGAGAAGACTTTTCTGACAAAGAAACCTCAACAGGGTGCCCATGACTTAAGGTGCTTAACTGAGAAGCATCAAGAGTATTTGATACATTGTAATGGTACCCAACCAAACAAGTAGTCCCACATTCAACCTGGGAATGTACAAAGTGGCCATCAAAGGGACACCAACATTTCTGAAGAAAGGAAAAGCACAAGAATCCCCTTGCAAAGGGGTTCCTTGGTTGGTATCGTCAGGAAATTTATCCATAAAGATATTATGCAGAGGTTCTCCCCTTGTGAGGTCATTCAAATACGTAAAAATCTCACACGCTGACTCTGAAGAACCAGTGTTATCAAAACAATGCCTATAAAGAGGTGGCTCCACGTTTCTAAGAAGAAGATTGAAAATTCCTCTCAACCGACGGAGTGGGCGGTATACCACCATAGGTCAGATACTCAAAGACACGAATGACTAACTCACTATGGAAAACTAGGGAGCACAGAGCACACACTAAAATTTTCTAAAGGAAAATCAAGCAAACGAATAACTAGTTGGAAGAATAGTTACACCAACCAACACTAGAGAAACTTACCGGTGCAAGTGAAACTCGAATACAGAAGCACCCTCTCTGTATACTCTACAAAGCATGGCCCGATGTCTTCCCTAGGTACTGTGGTATACCCCCGTGGTCACTTATGTAAGTCCCTAAAATAAAGGCAACTAGGTTGCCAGCTCGTGAACAATCACCAGGCGGGTACAGTCGATAGTCGGGTGGACCGCAATGAGCAGGGCATCAAACCTGAAACCTATCAAGGGTATCGAAAGCAAGTGCTCCAGAAGATGATTGAGGACCTAGAATGGATTCGAGATCCATGAAGCTCCGTGTCAAATGCGATCAACGAAATCCCAAGACAAGTCCTCTATATGTGTTCCCCACTACGTCTGGTTCCACTTTGGAGGCGTTATCTCCACTACCTTTCCGCACGCGACCTCATGTTTATCCCCTATGTTAGAGGGGGGTCCCGAATAATTTCCACGTTACTGGAATTCTACACTCCTTATCACATACTCGTATTTTTTTTTTAACGGCCTTGAAGAGTTTCCTCTCCAACCTAATTCAAGGCCCTAACCCTAAACTAGTTGATGGACCCTACAAACATAAAAGTCTAGTTATTTTTAATTAGCGCTCTTTTTAAGGCTTGATTTACTCAAAAGGTGTGGTAGTGCAACTAATGTTGTTAAGACTCTTGCAGAAAAAAGAAATGATAAGAACACTAGAAAAGAAGTATTATATTTCTTATTTTTCTTTTGAAATGCTTTTAAGATGAGAAGAAAACACAACACTATGTGATTTCTTTTTCTTTTTCAAATAACAATGCAAGGAAAATGTCAGGAAAGAAAGAGAACTAACAAGCTATTTTTTTTTATATATTTTCTTCCAATCAAAGTAAGTAACAAGATTTTATATTTTAATGAAAAAGAAATCTATTGCTGTAATCAGACCTAAGTTGTTGACTTCTATGAAAAAGACCAAGATTAAATCAAGGCAATCCCTGAGAGGTATAACTCTTGATAAGGAAGAGGATGACTACCTCTCCTTAAACAAAAATTTTCTCAACAGGCGTGCTTCTAACAGTTCAACAACTAGCGTGTGCACGCGAGATGTGTAAGGTCAGAGCACATGTACATGCATGAAGGCCTTATACATGCCATGTGTACCTCTGCAATTATTCAAAAATGAAAAAAAAAAAGCAATCAAACACTAGCAGAGACTACTGGTATTGAGAACCAGAGTCCATTGAAGACTCATAAAATTACTTTGACAGAAAAGAAAAACAATTCAGGGAAAATTTCATAGAACAAAACCAATATGAGGTGGTACCTAGGCTAAAAACTGCAAAAACAGAGACCAAAATGAGATCCAGAAAACCCCTGAGAAGGATCACTTCTGACAGGAGAGAGGATGACTGCCTCTCTAAAAGAAAAAAAATTATGAACTCAGACACGCAACTGACACTTCATCAACTAGCGTGTGCATGCGGGATGTGTGAAGGTAAGGCGTGGGTACACACATACATGACTTATATAGGTTGCATTTACCTTTGTGACTTCCATAAAATAAAAAGAAGCCAAGCAAAGAAAGAAGGGAATACTGGTATGGAAGACCATAATCCCTACTAGTTCAGAATCTTGCATAAACTTAGAAAAAAGGTGATGAAACCAATTTAAAACTACCGAAAAAATATCCCGAGAAAACCTGAGAGATCCCTAGTATGGTCGCCAATTCTGTTGTGGGTGGGAAATCCCTCCTACGGACTAGCACTAAGGGTTTAATCATGCATGCAAAAAATGACCATTTAAAGGCCTCTACTTTTTTCTATTCTCCCAACACAAAACCCCACATTCATGCAATACAAAGGTGCAAATAAGATTAGGTAACTCTACCTTAAATTCTTCGTTTGATGTCGATCCCTTCGCTTTCACTCCCTCCTTGACTTGACTGCAAGCCTCCTCCCAAAGCTGACCTGCATTCACACATGGACAAACAGAGAGCTGCAAACATGCATTTCATATACTAATTGCTGGGTTAGATGTGACAATGTCATAAAATAAATACACAATTTGAACACATGATATGGTGGGACAAAAAAAGTTTTCCTTTTTGTATTAATATTCACAAGAGTAAACTTTACAATATGTGGCCGATACTGCTCCTCGAACCTGGTCCGGGGATCCTCTTCACAATGCACCAACTACTCAACCTCACAATATAATTGCAGGAAATTGGGGCAAGGGGAATGCTAATTCAGGTAGAGTTTCTTTACTATGATTTTCCTCCTTTTTAATGGGACCCCTACCCCTTATTTTATAGGCTAGAAGAAGCTAGGTATTTAGTCGAGTGATTGGCCATGCATGGTCAAAAGGTTTAGTTAACTTACCCAAACCTGTGTGTTCCGTCGACAACTTTCCATTTTTTGTGCTTTTGTAGGTACACACGAGATGTAGTGGGTCATCTAGAGTGTACACGCGGGTTGTAGTGGAGCAGGGCACATGTACCTTTAAAAAGGGTGTTTTTAAGAAGAGTTGGCCAATACTAGCTTGGAAAAGAAGGAATATGAGATAGCCTGATGCCAGGTAAGCTTGTCTGGTGCAAATTAGGGTTATAACAAAGACTAAGTCTAAAGAATCAGTATTGGCGAGGGAACCTTGAGCCCATGTAGGCTCGAGAACCGGATCCAACTTCTTTGTGGGAGTTGGATTAGGGTCGGCGGAAGCTTGCTGAACTATAGAGTACGCAACTTCTACCATGGAAAAAAGCATGGCCATGCCATGGTGCCCTGTCCCTTCCATCACGAATGATGGGGAAGGAAGATTCCATAGATCATTAAAGTAAGTCATGTGAAACAACGAGATTTGAAATATTTTAGCCCTAGGATGGTCAGGGACAATTGACATGAAATGGACATTGTCGGTTAGAGGCAGGTAATCAAAAGTACCCATCAAAGGTGGGCACAAACCAACCCCTATGTTGACGATGTTGGGCTGAGGGTTATCAATCATCAATATCATGGATACCCCCGATGAAAAGATGGGAGAAGGATAAATGATCAATGGTCATGATCCGACCCTCGTATGGAAACAACAAGACCCGAAAAAATTTCACGACCACTGCTTGTATAGCGTAGGTCCAACTCCTTCCTAACATGAGATTGTAGTCGAGAGACACATCAACCACTTCAACTTTGATGCACACGATCTTCCCTCCTAACTGCATTGGAAAAGAGGGGATGGTTCCATGTGGTTGGAATGAATGACCATCAAAATTGGTATGAAGAGTAGGTGACAGAGACAAAATGGGTTGGCCAATGACCTTCCAACACACCAAAGACATCATGCATGTCGAGGCACCCTCATCAACCACCGTGTGAAAAATGTTCCAAGTAAATGTTTTTGTGGTGTAAGCCACTACTATATGAAATGCTACGTGGTAATGAAGATGAGGTTTTAAGTCAGTTGTATCAAGCATGATCGTTCTCGGATTACAAGTCTCAACAGATCCTAAGGAAGCTAACATAGTTTTTCTCTAGGAAGGGAAACTCTCGAGGAATTCCAAAGCTGACATCACACAAGGGGTTTGTGACAAATCCTCCACCACAAAGTAGTTCTAGGCAGCCCTTGCATTTGGGTTGTGAGAAGCTTTCTTGAATGCACCTTTGGGGAGGCGTGTCATTGTTTCACCCAACGTCTTCTCAATATAGAGAGGAAGAGATGGGTTTTCGGCTTCTTTACCCTTCTCATAGGTGTTTGGCATTCCATCATTGCATGTCCTAGTCGCTATGTCAATGCTACCTTTAATTATATACACATTCATAGATGAAGGATTACTTGAAGACAAAAGGGGTCCCTGACTGGCCCCTTCCGTGCTTGAAGAGGATTGAGATAATTTTTTCCCATGCGGAAATGGATTCGTTAACATGGTAGGCTGCTACTATGAAAATAACTTCTGGGCCTCTGCAAGCTGAGGGCACTGGTGAGTCATATGGTCTTCCTTGCAAAGATTACAGGGATACTTCAACTTCTTATTTTCAATGTTTCCCTCACTAGTATTATTGGTAGGTTTCTTATCCCCCTTACCCTTCTTTCTCTATTTCTTCTTTCCATCAGGATGTTGGGTGGCCTTCGAGTTTGTCGATTACACATTGTGTACATCCAATGTTTGAGTAGGGGGAGCAGCCAAACTAGTGGTCTGGCTGGCCGTTGTCTACTGTATTGAAAATTGTTTCAATTGATTCAACAACTGATCAACATGCTTCATTTGTGATGAACCTACAATACCCTCGGCATGTGGTCCAGATCTCTGTCTAGTCTTGTCAAGTATCGACCATGGTGCATCTGGTAAAACTTTGTAAAGTAAACCAGACTGAGAGTAAATCAGTTCTAGTTGTTGGGCTCTCATTATCACTTCTTCCTTTGAAAATACCCTCGAGGTTGCAACGTATTTAGATAACTGGGGTACCAAATACTTAAGGAACCACTCAAGCAGGAACGTTGGTGGGATTGTCACTTTTATCAAACTCTTCCAATGTCTCCATTCTCAGATGTGATCTGAGATATGGTCCTCTTTTTTCTACTCAAAGTTGGCCAGCAATTCAGTGTCGATATTGTATCTCACAGGTAATTGGAAATGGTTTAAGAAATCCATTACCAATTCATTGAAGGAAGAGTATCTTGAGCAGTTGAGCTTGATGTACCATTTAAATGCAATCCCGATGAGAGTGCATTGAAACAAACACTGGATGGAGTCGTCTCTCAAAGAATTGGATGAGCACCATAAATGGA
Organism: Picea engelmannii; assembly: GCA_009831015.1. Classification (NCBI taxonomy): domain Eukaryota; kingdom Viridiplantae; phylum Streptophyta; class Pinopsida; order Pinales; family Pinaceae; genus Picea; species Picea engelmannii. Next base: position 95,366 of record ML814482.1, on the reverse strand, counting down.
AGGTATTCACATGATCACCTGGATCTTCAGTAGGCTTGGACTCAAACTTTGGAATGTCCAAAGGAAACTTGGTCAGCATAGGAGGCCAACGCAGATCATGACAGATGGGGTCATTTAGTAACCTTGTCAAGTCTAGCAATTGCAAAGTTTCCAAAAATGATAATTTGGGTTGTTGATTATAACCAGGGAAAGAGGATCCTAGAGTTTGGCTGGCACCAAGTTTCCAGGAAAAGTTTGGTTGTTGGCCATGGTTCTGGTAATAACCATGGTCGTGACTAGCATACATATTCTACGCTTGTTGAGACATCATCGACTGACTCTCGTAATAGGACGTAAAGGGATGGAATTGCGTCGCATTCCGAGGATTTTGGGAAGGGTTCCCCCTTGTTAATATGATGAGCATAGGTGTTGAGCCTTGCACGGGGTTCCATTGGCTATGGAAGGGGTTGCCCCCAGTCAACATCCCTCACAAGGGAATTGATCCCTGCCATGGATTCCAAGGTCCTTGTGAGGAAGGAATTCCTAATTTTCCCCCCTGTGCAGGAATAGTACCCTGCATAGGATTTTTTTGTCCATAACTAGGGTTGCCCCTGACCGAGACCGCAACTAACGAGAAAGAGTTGTTACCAAATGCGCCAAACAAAGAGAATGGTGTCGAACCTACCCACATGCTATAAAAAGGTAGTCCTTGACTCCCTTCTCCAAGCGAACTGTAATTTACGTTCAACCTGGCGGAATGCTGGTGAGCATCGTCGAGCGAAGGGGATGAAGGAGATATATGACCCCCTCCATAAGGGAAAGTGTTATAGGGAGCTGAAGTGCCCCCCATAGATCCTTGCAGAGGAGCATTGGAGCTCCCTGCTCTAAGACCTAAAGTCTGTAGAGTGGAGTAGGAAAGTACAATGCTCGTACCAAAGCCAAGCATCCCGTATGAGAACGGAGGGCATGTTGCACTCTGGGTGAAAGGAGAAATGATCGTCACCATAGATAGAATCATACCATTGCGTGAGGTAGAGGAAGTTGAGACCATAGTGGCCCATCCCAACGATGGTTGGTTAGGAGGTAGAACACTCCTTGTAGTGACAGTGGTAGAGGAAATATGAGTATTCCCTAAAGAAGTAGCAACATTTGTTTCCATTGCTGCTTGTGACACTACCTGACGCTCATAAGGTTGAACTTGTACGATGATGGGCACCGATAGATCAATGATTGGAGGGTTATATGGACCAAGAGATTGCGCTCCGAGGTCAGAAATGATCGGTTCCTCTAGAATAAAATTTTATCCTCTCGGAGAGGAGTCAGGCATAGTTTCATGTAACCCGGTCACCTCAAAAGACCCTTGCTGGTCTAGTTTTCACCTTAGCAGTGGCGGGGGTGGCTCGAGATCAATCGGTGGTAGGCCCAAAAGCCTTTGCGACCAACGAATCTCTTGATCCTCCACTATGTGAGAATATCAAAGACACTCTATGGATTTCTATATTCATTTTTAAAAAACTAGCACACACTAGAAAGAGCTCCTATGAGGTAAGACAAGCAAATCACTAGCTAGTTGGAAGAACAGTTACAACAACCAACACTAGAGAAACTTACCAGTGAAAGTGCAACTCGAATAAGGAAGTAACCTCTAGGTATACTCTGAAAAGTATGGCCCGATGTCTACCCTAGGTACCGCGGTATACCCCCACAGTCACTTGTGTAAGTCACTAAGATAAAGGAAACTAGGTTGCCAGCGTGCGAACAATCACCAAGTGGGTACAGTCGACAGTCGGGTGGACTGCAATGAGCAGGGTATCAAGCCCGAAACCTATCAAGGGTATGGAAAGAAAGTGTTTTGAAAGATGACTAAGCACCTAGAATGGATTCGAGACCCACAAAGCTCTGTGGAAAATGCGATCAACGAAATCCCAAGATAAGCCCTCTATATGCGTTCCCCACTACGCTTGGTCTGACTTTGGAGGGGTTATCTCTGCTACCTTTCTACACATGACCTCATGTTTATCCCTTATGTTAGAGGGGGTCTCATATAAATTTCATGGTTACTAGACTTTCAAACACTCCCTATCTCAGACTCTTATGTTTTTTTTTGTAGCCTTGAAGAGTTTCCTCTCCAATCCTAAATCAAGGTTATAGCCTAGACTAAATTGATGAACCCTTCAAACAAAAAGCCTAATAAATTTTAATTAGGCGTTAATTTTAGTGGTTGTATTAAGTCAAAAGGAATGAAAGTGAAAGAAATGATGTTCTTTAAGAGACAAAAAAGAACATAAGATGATACTGGAAGCAAAAGTACTTCTTTCTTCACAAATAAAGATTTTCCAATTGAAAACTCTTTCACCAAACTTTTTGTAACTAATTATCTCAAATCTTTGAAAATAAAAACTCAAAACAAGATTTTTCTCGACTACCAGCTACTTAATGTCCTTAAGCATTCAAGTAAAGAACTTAAGACAACTTTATTTTTCCTTGGTAAATGAAGCAACTTAACCTAAACTACTTTACCAAAAAAAGAAATGAAAGATTTTTTTATTGTTTTATGCTTCAAAACAAGAAATTTGAAAATGAATTCTTTTCTTTTCTTCCAAATAAAAAAAGGGAAAAATGATGACAAGACATGACCAAGAAATGGCTTCTGGCCCAATCGTAGATCGTAGGGAGTCACTGACAATACCAAGCAGGCAGATCAAAGAAGACTCACCAACTTGTCTAAAAACCCTATTTAAAGAAAACACAAGAAATATTTGGTCAAAAGAAATGTAAATTGAAGTTAGGCCTAGGCTATAGACTGCTATAACAGATACCAGTACTAGATCAAGAAAATCCCTCACGAGTGTGACTCCTGACAGGGAAGAGGATGACTGCCTCTTCTTTTTACAAAAATTTTCTCAACAGGCATGCTATTGACACTTCAACAACTAGTGTATGTACGTGGGCTATCCAAGGGCAAGGCATGTATGCATGCATGTATGCATGCATGTAGGCCCACTACAGGCCGCAGACACCTCTGTAACTCCTCAAAAAAATGAAAAAAAAATAGTCCAACACAGGCAGGGATTACTGGTATGGAAGACCAACATCCCTTAAAGACACATAAGCTCACAGAAACTTAGAAAACAGTAAATAAACTAATTCAAAGAACCCAAAAATAAATACCCCCAAATACCCTAGAGGCTTCCCCAATATGGTCACCAATTCTGCTATAGTGGGAAAACCCCTCTATGGACTACACCAAGGGTCTAGAGTGTAGGCAGAGAAAACCATCTAAAGTCTCCTACTTTTAATCACTATCCCAACATTACCCCACGATCATACATAAAAGACAAGAGAGAGGGATCCGGTAGGCCTACCTTAAACTCCGCGTCCGGTGTCGATCCCTTTGTTCTTAGTTGTTTCCTAAATGAAAATATCCTCACAAGGTTGACCTACATTCATCAAAAGACAAACAAGAAACTACAAGCATGCATTCTACATATGGATTAGTGGGTTAGACATCATGAACAAGAAATGTAAATAGATCATATAATTTTAAGACGTCATTTGGCGGGACGAAAAAAGTACTTCTTTATATTAATCTCACACAAATTAACTTACAACATGAGACCGACACTACTCATAGAACTTGGTCTTGGGCTCCTCTTCACCATGCACCAACCTCTTTCCCATATTCTTCTCCTCCTCAGTTCTCTCTTAGGGAAATGGTAAAGGTCTTTGCAATTGGGGAAAAGGGGGATTGATAAAATGGGCATAGTTTCTTTTCTCTTGTGCTTCTTCTTGTAATGGGACCCCAACACATTCTTTTATAGGAAAAAAGGGATAGTAATAGTTGGGGTGACTGGCTATGGGAGTCAAATGTTTAAGTAATGGCCCAGAAACCAATATCCTATGCAATTTTCCACTTTTTGCGATATTTTGTGGGTGTACGCGGGTTGTAGTGGGTCAACAGGTGTGTGTATGCGGGTAGTAGTGGTGCAGGGTGTGTACACCTTCAAAGCAATGGTTTTTTGAAGAGCTTGTTCAGTGATGGCTTGGAAAAGATAGCAAGTTAGATGGCTTGATGCCAAGTATGCATGTCTGGTGCAATTTAGGGTTATAACACCTTCTACAAAAATATTATGACGCCGATTGATTTCATCGTACAATGCTACCGTGGGAAAGCTGACTCAGAGGTGTGAGTCAGACTTAGGGAACCAGGAATGACTCGGGGTAAGACTTAGACCATATGGTTCTCCAGTATGGTAAAGACACGTGGAGTTGAAGATAGGTGACTTAATTAGCATGTATCAATTGGAATCGAGACTTTACTTAAGTTATAAAAACCTTGGTTTGCCGATGCCAAAAAATTATCGAGGTTCGACAATCGACGATAAACCTATCACATGTTTTTCTTCAGATTAAATTCCTCAAAAAAGTCTTGATGTTGAAATGCATTGGGGATCGATGATCGAGAGTATATTTTAGTGTAGTCAAAATGTTTGTGGCAGTCCTTTTAGGCTTTCCTCGATTCCGATAAGCACGTCGGGCATTGGCTATTGACGATATCTTTTCTTTATTTGTTAACATCTATTCCCCTGGTATTTTACCGATGCCGAAGGGGATCAGATATCGACGATATCCTTATGCAATACTTGTCATAAAAAAAAAATTCCTTTTGCCGATACCGATGAAGATCAACGCTCGATGACTGAGGTTTACTGAGTGGTTCTTTTCCATCTTTGAATTTCTTCCAATGTTGAATTTGAGCGCGTTAGGTGAAGTGTTTTGGCTGTTGATTCTTTATTTAGGTTTTAATCCCTTTTAATTCATGGGGTTTCACAAATTCAAAAAAACCTGAATAGCTAATGAGAGTCAAGAAAATAAGAAAAGACAAAACATTTCTCAAAATGAAGTCGAATCAGACAGTGCAAAGATCAAGTGGTACCTAAAAAGTAAAAATTTGACATAGGATTTTTAGGGTGTGTTGAGTGCTCGACACCCACCTACTTCAGCCATCCTGGGCTCTCTCAAAACTGGTTGTCCTTGAGGACCATTTCTAAAAAATGGTGGTTTTATTCCCTTCTTCCTCTACTCCCTCTTAAACTTCTTCTTGTCTTCCCAAGCTTTTTGGAAAGTTGACTTTTCTTTTTGTTGATCATATTTTCTTTTCTTTTTGTTGATCATAGTTTCTTTCATAGTTTTAGGGTCATCATATTGGATCTTTTCATTGATGGAAGATGGAATCCCACTCCAAGAATCTTATTTCATACTCATCAATGGACATACTTCCCATCTTGAGTTCAAAGAACTCTTTCATTTTCTTGTCATAATGCCTCTTATTTAAGTACTTCTTTTCAAAATGTCTCTTGAATTCCCTCCATGTAACATCATTCTCTATGATGTGTTGTACTTGTACAAGATGATCCCACCATATGGATGCCTTTCCTTTAAGTTGTTAAATGGAAATTCTTCCCTCTGCATGGGAAGAATAGTTCTACAGTTGGAAATATTTCCTCATGCCCAGCATCCATGTCTCAACATCTTCATCTTTCTTGTGTTCTCTGTAAAAATTAGGAGGCTTTATTTTATTCATTTCACCCTTTAGTTCATCCACTCCAGATCTCTTATGATTTATGGTAGGCGATGGACTTGAATTACTATGTTCCCTCCTCTTGGAGTTCTCTTGGGAGTGATGATGGTGTCTGCTAACACTCCTTGATTTCCTCTTCTCATTAGGGGACCTGTGACTTCATGATTTACTGGAGTCACTCTCCTTATCTAACTTCTTCTCAATTATTTCTAGGCTTTGCATCAACTTTACGTTGAATTCTCCCTGTTGTTCCATGGCTTTCATGAGCTTTTTTTTATCTTCTTGGTGAGTCTGGGCATCGTTCTGCAACTTTTTAATGATTTTCATTATGTTTCCTTCTATAGCTATCTATTCTCCATGCCCATTGGAGTTTGTTCCTTCCATTCCAAAATGGACATCCATTCCTCTAACTTCATCTTCCAAACTGTAATAATTTTGTGCCTCCTCCATTTCTCTGTACTATGAAACAACTCGATTTGGCTGGTCAATTGTTAAATCTGCAAAAATGTGCAATCAACCAAATTTTTGTCAGGCTATTAGTATTTAATAAGTTTCCAGAATAAATCAATCTTATTCAACAAAAACAATATCAGATTCCATTTACTGCAGGTCTTGGTCAGTTAAGAACCCCTCAGGCTTCAATCTCTAAGCCCAGTTCTGTTCTGCAACAAATTTCAGGTGCTAGCCCCTTTTCTTTAGCCCTTGGTTCGCATGTGACCACAGTTCTAACCCAATGCTTATGATTTGGGTGCTTATCCAGAGCTCTAAAACTTCAGGCTTCAGGTTTTGGAGGTTTCCCTTTTTTCGTGCATCTTAACATCACAGAAAAAAAATTGTAGAACGCGCGAAGAACAACAAATCTATGGTCCACCTTCCTTCATGCATCACTTCTTCTAGAGTGTCAAGTCTTCAGAATTCACAATATGGTCCCACACGTCCACTGGCGCCCACATTTTCTGTGCTTGAACTAATAAATGTCGAAAACATCACATCAAACTTTATACTTTTCAAATTGTGGGGACATGGGTCGACGGTTTTGGAGTAACCCGTTGATCGTTCCACAATTGTCCCTACACTGACATGTACCCCTTCTGGGAAACCATGTTTTGGATTATGGGACAACCCTGCATAATTATCTGCCACACAACTTCGATCTCCACAATTCCATCTGGCCATCGATCTTGATAGATCGTGATCAAAGTTAATGCGGCCCAATCCAGATAACTTCTTCGCCAATTTTAACTTCCTTATGTCACATTCTAACTGCATTTCTATATTACAAAGGTTCTTAACTCACTGAAATGTGTCACACATCCCATGTGTCCATGTCATCCTTAGTGACATCATCATGCCATGTCACTTTGGGACTTCGGGCTTCAGAAGATTCCACCTTAGCATACCCCGTTTCTCCTGAACGTCAAACTCCTGAACTTTATTACCTTTTGATGTTGGCTCAACCCTATGGTTCTGATCCATCCTTGGTAAAATCCAACATTAAACACTCCCGCCCCCAAAATCTATGGTGTAGATCCTCTTTAGGACTTAAGAACTTCAAGCTTCAATCCTTTGTGCTCTATTACACATAAACTTCGCCGAATTCACGAAGTCCGAAGTACTTAGGGGTTAATATTCATGCACCTTTCTCCATATCTAATGGTTGTGAAGGATCCTCCTTCTCCTGAACATATCCCACGACCCAACTTTGGTTCCAAACCCACAATTACTGCAGTCTCTTTTCTATGTTATCATTCGTGAACCGCTATACCTCCTGAGCTTCCAAACATGACCAAGGTGTTCTCTTGGCACTCTGGAATGCTCTGAAATTCAAATTTTTTCCTTTTCAACAAAAATTTCCTTCTAAAACCTTTTCTTCAACCTCCACTTTCCTGGCCCATCTAGGGTCAGTGTTGAAACCATGGCTTTGATACCAATTTGTGACTTCCCCGACCATCGATCTCTACCGAGGAATGCTACCTAAACAACCTTATCTTTTTCCAACTATCTCTAATACCAATTTGTAACATTCCCGACCTCAAACCGATAGGCCAGGAAACATTACCTTGGAAACTAACATGCTCATGCATACATACACACACACACACACATATATATACATGGATATCTTTCTAATGTGATTTTAAATAGACATTAACATTCTGTACATACACATATTATTTCGGAAGCGACACTAACACATACCAATATTTAACGAATGATTTGTATTCTTCTATCACACAACTTAATGCAGACATAACAATACAAGCATACATGTAGTAATCACAGACAAACCATAGATATAACAACATATACAAATATACAACATGTAAATGAACTGAGAAAGGGGTAGTCATATTTTAATTGAAGACCACCAATTGCATATAGACCTTCCACGAACCTCCCAGCTTTAGACCACACTGCTCATCACGCTCAGTAGTGGGTCACCCCTGAGCTAGGACTAAACTCCACCGGGTAAGGGATTCCTAGGCTTGGCAAGGACAACAGGGAATTCACATAGAACAATAGGAAGGATTTTATCCCAGGAGCCACTTATGCCCACAACCCACGAACCCTCATCCCCCACACACTTGTTCCACCCTAGGAGGTTACACCTTCACTATTACAAGTCCATCAGATACTACACCTTCCTTTACTTGGGCTTTAGCACATGCTATACTGGAAGTCTCAGAGTACTGTATCTACTATGGGACTCCCTTTAGGAGAACTCACTTCCTCAACAAACTCTCTCACCTAGGGAGAGTTTCTCATAGGCTTGAAAACCTGCTTCTCAATTCAGCTCTTAAGTCAAACGAACATAGGTGATGTCAACAAAAAAATTTGGCTAATGCATAGTTGATGGTGACAATGGAAAATAGGTAAGGAAATAGAATATGGTAGCATCCAAGGTCAACCAAGAAACTTCATTGGCAGTAACAACCAATCACTAACACACAGCACAGGCTCTGAAAAAAATACAAGGTGCGTCCGACTTCACAGGAGACACATGGGATAACTCAAGTACCATTATAGGATTCCCAAGGTGCATGCTAGATACATGGGAGATAATGGAGATGATGGCTCAGTATGTGAGTCTGTGGTGAATCAGGTAGTGTGGAAGACTTGCGAGCAGGCAAGGGTCACGAGAATGGATTTCCCAGCTATAAAATGCATGCACCTAGGTTGACACATGTGACCCCACCTCCCTTCAGATATGAAGATGCTAATATGTGCCCCATGGGGTGCCCCAATCTTGTTCGTGAAGAAGAAATATGGGACATTAAGATTGTGCATCGACTTCAGATGATTGAACAAAGTAACTATAAAGAAAAATTATCCTCTGCCAAGGATTGATGAACTCTTTGATCAATTGAAGGATGAAAAGATATTTTCCAAGATAGATCTCAGGTCAGGATACCATCTGTAACGTCCCCAAACACCAACCCCTATCGGGTAATTCTACCTAAACCATTGAATCCTTGATTGTCTCTGCTTTGATACCAAAATTCTATAACATCCCCGACCACCAATGATTGGGCTATGTTACTCCTATAAACAACAATTAACATATGCATATAAATATAAACATAAATATAAACAAACAACCTATTATGTCCATACATAGATTAATGTAGAAATAATAGTAAGCCTACACATACAATATATATAGGCATTACTCATCAATTATAACACATGTACATATAAAAAACATGTAAATGAACATAAAAGTGGTACTTAACTTTTAATAGAATACCACCAACTACGTCCAGACCTTCCATGAACCTCCCAGCCATAGACCACATTTCTCATCACTCTTAGTAGTGGGTCACCCTCGAGCTGGGACTAAACTCCACCTGGGTAAAGGGATCCTAGACTAGTCTGAGGCTACAAAAAAAGTGCACAATGCAACTTGAAGGATTCTCTCCAATGAGCCTACTTACGCCCACTTATCATGAACTCTCATTCCCCACATGCCTCTCCCACCTCAGGAAGATGCACCTTCACTATTCCACAGTCCATTGGCTACTCCACTTCGCTTCCAAGTCTTCAGTAACAAGCCAGATTAGGAATTCTCAAAACTTCATAGTTGGTGTTGGACTCCCTCCAGGAGAAATCACTTCCCCAATAAACTCTCTTTCTTGGAGAGAGATGCTCATAGGCCTAACAACCTGCCTCTTCAACCATGGTCCTAACAACCTGCCTCTTCAACCACGGGCCTGACAACCCACCTATTCAAACCACAGGCCTAACAACCTACTTCTTCAATCCATATTCAACTCATTTTTAGTAAGATGAGGGAAACATCAAGGCTTAGTAAGGAACAGATGATGGCAACAAGCCACACTCAGTCAAGGAATTGCATGGGCTATAACAACCAACAATTAATACTCAACATGGCTCAAGCAAAGTATAAGTGCATCAGGCTTCACAGGAGTCACACAAGATAACTCCAGTAAGACTGTAGGTTCCCAAGGTGCATGCTAGAGGCAGAGGTGACGATGGAAGTGATGGTTCAATGTGTGAATCAGTGGGTGAATCCAGAAGGATTGCCCACTTACATATTCATCAGGGTTGTGAGGAAAACGCCTGATTGGTCAGGATGCAAGGATGGTGAAGGAGCACCCCCCAATGGGAAGAGAATCCCCAATGAGTTGGATTTCCCATCTATAATTGCATGTACCTAGGTCAACACATGTCTTCTGGCAGTTGCATGAGTTCCACTTAGCACTCGTTCCCTTTATTAGGAACTTAGGAAAACACCGATCATGTCCACCTTAGCCTTTAGGAAATAATAATAAAATATTATTCCCTTAGAGATAAGCCCTCTAGCTTAGCCCCTATGCATACACACTTAGCCTCATCCCTTACCCTATCTAGTGAATCTTAGTCCCCCATTCTCTTTTATCATGGTCGGTCTACACGCAGTGATGTATAATTTTTTATTAATGATCTGCATAATTACATATAAAAAACAACCTCCTAGCCTTAGCATATTAGGCTCTCTGGCCTAATCATCACATAATCTTCTTAGCTTATTATAACTCAGCTCACCATCCTAACAAACATGTTTACAATTCAGCAGAGGCTTGACCTTGGGGTGTTACAATCCCCTCCCCTTATTTTTTCACTATCCTCAGTGCAACTTATTTATACATACATAATTAAAAAATTCTTCAAAAATCTCCAAGCTTTAACTACAGTTGGTATTCAATTTCTCTGTTCCATAGAGCTGCTTCAGGAAGAATTCATTTCACTGTTCCATTTGACACACCCTCCTTATGGTAGCTACCATTCCATAAGCATCCTTGATTTTCTTCCTCCTTGTTGCACTCACCCTTCCAGGATCATGCATCCCTTCACTGCTATGCAGTCCTTCAGCGATCCATATTTCTAAGGATTTCACACAAAAGGAGAGCGCTAACCCATTACCAGAACCCCACCAAGGTTCTACAATTATAGGGCTTTAGTGTCCTCAACAATAGTTTTTCTTTCCAAGCATTCCAACTTTGATCATTATTATCTCATCTGCATCACACACATGCAGTTACCATGAGAAAACATAAAATAATTTATTTAGGAACTCAAACTTAGTTCAAAGGGAATTCAACTTTTTCCCAAAACATGAAATTCTATTTCATATTTATTTTTGGTTGTTGCCATATTATGAATGCAACCTTCCTTGTGGTTTTCCCTCAGGCACCAAACTGCATATCATTTTTTCTGCAGTGCTTCATCTTGCATACAACCAACAATTCTCAATATTTCATGTACATCATAATTCAATTTTAATATGTACAAACCATATGCAATGATCTTAGAATTGCCTGCACCTAGCAATTCAATCACAATTACCAAACAATTTAACAAAATAAAATGACTCATCATTCTATGCATATGTAAGTTCATAATTAATATCCGTAAGTTCATCACTTCTTTTTCTGAACAAGAAATTTTTTGTAGTCAGTATTCATGTGACTACTTGAATTGCAACTTTCCTATTGACACATTCTCCACACACTTCCTATTGTCTTCCCAATTAATTGGATCCCTTTCTTTCGACCCGAACACTACACCAAGAATATAATTCTATGGTGTTCATTAGTGTTATCAAAAAGGTTTCAGTCCTAGTTTTATTTAAAGGTAGGAAGCTTTTAGTAACTGTGTGGCTCATAACCTTTCCATATCCATACCTTGCCATATCCAACCATGTCCTGGTCTCACACATGACTATCTTACTGACATTCATTCCTATAACAAGTTCTTATCTTTTAATTCTTTGGTTATTACCCCACAACCAAATTAACATGACATTCTACTATGTTAGTGTGTGCATTCAAAAGCTAAAAATATTTGAATTAATACAGGCCTCCGGCCTTTACCACATCCAGTGGTATGCATTCAATAATATAATCAAGTGATTTTATAAAATAACTCTGGCTGAGGAAATTCTTACCTAAATTCCCTTCAACAATTATGCAATGAGAGTAAATCAAAACTCATGCCTGCATGATTGCCATTAATAAATTTGATGCTACCTGAATGCCCGATGGCAGTAGAATCTTTCATGCTTATTTTATAAAACTTATAACCAACACTTCAGCTTTCTGTTGCTTCCCTCCTTAAGAAACAACATCACCAAAAACACTTGAAACATCCAAGCATTCTTTCCTTTGGCTCTCCTCAACAAGCCATAACATACTTGTTGCCATAGTTATTGTAGCAACCTCTTTCTCCCTGGAAAAAATTTCCTTACTGATCCTGGAAGTCTTCAATTCTTCCCGGATTCTTGAATCTTCTTGTGCTCTCACTGTAATCATTGTACATTATTAATTCTTACCTGATCACTTTCTATCCAAACCACTCTTGGTTGATTTTTCATTTATAGTCCCAAACTAAGCTAATATTAACATTCAACTTTCATTAATTTCCTAGATCCAACTATCCTAACTCATACTTGGATGAATTAAATTCCAAACCAATGTGTTTTATAGACTCTATATTATTCAACATCTAGTTACTCTTTAGGACTAAACTTCTTTAGCCCTTTCCCAAAATAATACATTAGTACTTGAGGTTTTCTTGCACTCTTCTCTTCTCTTTGCCAACTAGCCTCAAACTTGACTTGCCTAGCCAATATCTATCATAGAATTAACTGAAATTCCTTCTTTTACCTTACTATCATAGATTCAAGTGATACCTCCAACCTCTTGGGTTGTCACTCATGGCTCTATGTCACTTAATATGGATTCTTGTTAGGCACCATCTCCTCTGCATTCAAAACCATGCATAAAACCATTTTCTTCTTCTTGGTTCCTTATTGATTTCTCTTTAGAAGTCATTTCAATTTTAAATTATTCTTGACTTGATATCTCCATGCTCTTGTGGAAATACCTTCACACCTTTGGAGTGCATCAACAATCCTCTATTATTCTATCTTTCCTCCCTGAAGTTTTGACATG
>ML814482.1:55784-80964 GCA_009831015.1 Picea engelmannii | reverse complement strand
AAAAAAATAACACAAAGTTACTACTACCATACAAACTCAAATGGAATTGATAGTATGTCCACATGCAACGGATCACATGATAATATTTCAAGAATCACATACATGCATAACATACATAACTAAGCACGGAAATGATACTTATCTTTTAACTAGAGTAAAACTACCAATTGCGTGCAGAATTTCTACAAACCTCCCCACCTTAGACCACACTGCTCATCACTCTTAGTATTGTGTCACCCCTGAGCTGGGACTAAACACCACTGGGCAAGGGAATCCTATGCTAGGTAAGGCCAATAGTAAAGTCACACAGTTTAAGAGGAAGGATTCTCTCCCAGGAGCCACTTATGCCCATTTCTCACATACTCTCATTTCCCACATGCCTGTCCCACCCCAGGAGTATACACCTTCACTACCACACAGTCCATCAACTGCTCCACCTCCCTTACCTTGGGCTTCAACAATAGTCTGGACCAGAATGCTCAGAGCTCTATAGAAGCTATGGGACTCCCTCCAGGAGAACTCACTTCCTCAACAGACTCTCTCACCTGGAGAGAGTTTCTCACAGGCCTGACAACCTACCTCTTCAACCACGGGCCTGACAACCTACCTCTTTTACCAATATTCAACTCAATTCCAACAAGGTCAGGACAACAACAACGGTTCAATACAATTCATGAAAAGGAAGAAAACCAAAATTGGGTAAGGTACGACTCATTTTTTTCCAGTGCAGATAGGTTGGGTTCTCAATAAAACACAAGTCATATTTTCCCAGTTAGCGGTTTTAGAGGTGCTTCAAGATGCAGAGGTCGATGAAGGAGGCCAATAGATTTAGATGGAGGATGGAAGAATGGGGAACGAACCCCCAACATGAGATGACTCTTCAGCTTTAACTGCATGCACCTAGGTTGACACCTGTCTTCCTGAAGCTGCATGCATTCCATTTTGAATTCGTTCCCTTTCCCAGGAACTTAGGATAAAAACATATCCTTCTAAACAACTTTTGGAATAATAATAAATTATTACTCTCTTGGACTTAAGCCCTTAATATTATCCCCTCTTTCCAACCTCTCATCCGCCTCTCCCTTACCCAGCCTAGTGGATCTTAGTCCCCCATACTCTTTCTTTGTAGTTGGTCTACACACAATGATGTTTTTATATTAATAATATGAATATTTACATGTACAAAACATGCTCTTGGCCTTTAACATCTAGGCTCTTTGGCCTAATACACACATAAGCCCATAGCTTATAATTGCTTGGCTCACCATCCTACAAAACATGTTACAATTCATAAATACAACTCAGTCTCATCCTTGCGGATATTACAATCCCCTCCCCTTGTTTTTGCATTGTCCTCAGTGCAACTTATTTACAAAGCATCAACAATATTTTCAAAATATTTAAAAATATGTAGGTATTATGCCCGCATAGGATACTTATGATCCCATGTCACGTCCTCAAGACTATACCAGGTCCACTGGACCTTACCAAGTCCAATATGCACACTGGATGCACCTGCAAGACGCCTTCTTGCTCCAACTGAATCACATTCCAATCAATCACATGATTAGGATCAGGTATATATTTCTTAACCAATGAAACATGAAACACATTATGTACGGTCATGGATGTAGGAAATGAAAGAATATATGCAACTAGTCCAATCCTTTATAGGATTTCAAATGACCCACAATATATGGCTACAAACTTGGAACAATTTCCCAGCTTCAGGGAACTTCTGTTGGCTTTCACTTTCAAGAAAACATGATCACCCACTTTAAACTCCCCGTGGTTCCTTTTCTTATCAGCATAAATTTTCTTCCTATCTTGGGAAGCCTTCAAATTTTTCTTAATATTCAACATTTTCTCTTCCATTTCCTTGAGAAAATCTATCCCAACCACTGCCCTATCAAATGGGTTGTCCCAACTTATTGGTGTTTTGCACTTTATGCCATAAACTGCTTCAAACAGGCTAATCATCAGTGATGCTTGATACCCATTGTTGTAGGAAAAATCTACCAAGTGTAGGTAGTCTTCCCATTTAGATGGTTTGCCCATAACACAAATCCTTATCATATCTTCCATCACTTGGTTCACCCTCTCTGTTTTCCCATCAGACTCGGGATGATAAGCAATGTCAAAGTTCAGATTCATTTTGAACCCTTTGAATAACCCCTTCTAGAACTTTGAGGTAAATTGCGGGTCTCTGTTAGACACAATTGTCTTGGGAATATCATGCAATCGTGCTACTTCCCTCATATAGATATCGACAACATTAACTTCCTTGTGAGTGGTCTTCAATGTAATAAAATGGGTAGCTTTTGTAAGCTTATCCACCACCACCATGATAGAATCGTGTTGCTTATTTTTTCTGGGTAATCCTATGATGAAATCCATTTTCACCACTTCCCACTTCTATTAAGTAATGGGTAATGGTTGTAGCAACCCCAGTGGGTGCCTATGCTCAGCCTTGACCTTCTGACACTCCATACATATGGTGATGTATTCTGCAATTTCCTTCTTCATACCTGGCCAAAATTAATGGCTCTTAACTTCTACCATTGTTTTATGATATCTAGCATGCCCAACATAAGGCACATTATGCATTTCTTTAAAGATCATTATTCTCAATTCCCATAAATTAGGTACATAAATTATGTTTTTGTACATGAGTGTTCCATTAGCTTCCAGTTTATAATCTTCCACTTTTTGTAACATCTTACCTTGTTTTAGCTTTGTTACTAATTCCATGTACTAAAAATCTCCATTTGCAACTTCCAAAATTATGCCTTTAATATAAGTTTGATACATGCTAATGGTTGCAACATGTAGTTCATGCACTCTTATTTTGAGTGCATCAACTGCTTTGTTCTCTTTTCCTTTGATATTCTTGATATCAAAGCCATACGCACAAAGGAATTCCAACCATCTACTTTGCCTAGCATTTAAGGTTGGATGATCAAACAAATACTTCAGATCATTATGGTCCATCCTTAGTTCAAACCTCCTTCCCATGAGGTAATGTCTGCATTTATTTAAGCATGTACAATGGCCGCCAACTCCAAATCATGAGTTGCATAGTTCTTTTCATGCTCTTTCAATTTTATGGACTCATAACATATTACAAACCCATTCTAGCTGAGGACTCCTCTCAGTCCTTCTTTGCATGCATCTGTACACACTACAAAATCTTCATTTGGATCTGCAATCCTCAGGATTGGAGCACTGGTTAACATCTGCTTCAATTGCTGGAAGCTTCTTTCACATTCTTCTGTCCATTGCAATTTCTTCTCCTTCCTTTGCAAGGAAGTGCGATATCCTTGAGAACCATGTTATGAACCTTTTGTAATAGCTAGATAGACCCATAAAGGATCTGACTTCTTCCACATTCTTCAGTGCTAACCATTCTCGAATGACATGTATCTTCTCAGGATCCACGACTATCCCATCCTTTTAAATGACATGTCCCAAATAATGGATCTGCTTTTGATAGAATGAGCACTTTCTCAATTTGACATATAGTTGGTTCTCTCTTAGCACTTGCAACACCATCCTCAGATGATGTTCATCTGAATTGGAATACACCAGTATGTCATCCAAAAAAACTATGACAAACTTGTCTAGATATTCTCTGAATACACCATTCATTAGGCACATGAAAACAACAGGTGCATTTGAGAACCCAAATGGTACCACTGTGAATTCATAATGACCATACCTTGTTATGAAGGCAGTCTTGTTGATGTCTTCATGCTTCATCCTTACTTGGTGATACCCTTACCTAAGATCTATTTTTGAAAATATCTTGGCATCCTTCAACTGATCAAAGAGATCATTGATCCTTGACAAAGGATACTTGTTGTTAATAGTCACTTTGTTCAACTGTCTGAAATCGATGCACAATCTCAATGTCCCATCCTTCTTCTTCATGAACATGACCGGGGCACCCCAAGGTGACACACTTGGGCGTATATACCCCTTCTTCATAAGTTCTTCAAGCTATAATTGCAGTTCTTTCAGCTCTGGTGTACTCATTCTGTAAGGATTTTTTGACACTAGAGCTGCCCCAGGCATCAAGTTTATAGAGAAATCAATATCTCTCTTCAAGGGCAGTCTGGGGACCTCCTGGAATACATATTCAAAATATATTAATACTGTATGGTATTCAATATTTGGTACTTTATCCTTAGATGCTTCCTCCATGTGGGCTGCAAATATTTGACAGCCTTTCCTGTAGCACTTCTTCAGCTGCATTGTTGAGATCTCTCTGATAGTAATTTCCCTTAGGATTCCCTGTAATTTCCTTGGGTTTCCTTCCTCATCCAGGAAAGTGAATGCCTTGTTACGATAGTCTAATATGGCATGGTGTTGGTCCAACCAATCCATCCCAATTAGACAATCATAGGAACCTAAAGGTAAGATTTTCAATTTATCCCTTGTGCTCAGTCCATTCATTTCCATTGGACAGGACTTAACCAAATCAACAAAATTTCTCTTGGCTCCTATAGCCAGCTACACTAACCAAGATTTTCAATTATTTATTCTTGGCAAATGAAAATTTTCCACCATTCTAGAATCTATATAACTATGACTAGCTCTTGAATCAATTAAAATAGTAATGGTTTGGTTGTTGATCATACCTTCCACTTCAATCAATTTGTGATTGATATTCTTCTTGCTTGTTGTCCAGGGCTACGTAGATCCTTGGTACACTTCTTCCCATGTCCTCCACTGTTTCTTCCTGTTGAACATTGTGGACAGTTCTCACTTTTTCATTTCTGTGGGGGAAATATATGTACCTGTGGTTTCCTTTACAATCTTAACATTCCATAGGGGGTTGTCTTGGCATTTTCCCACCTACTTCAGTCTTCTTCGGCTCTCTAAAAGATGGTTGTATTTAAGGACTGATTCTGAAAAAGGAAGGTGTGTTTCCCTTCTACCTCTGCTCTTTCTTGAACTTCTTCTTGTCATCCCATGCCTTCTGGAAAGTGGGTTTTTCTCTTTGTTGCTCATATAAGCATTTTTATCTCCTTATAGTTTCTTCCATAGTTTTAGGATCATCATACTGGAGATTGTCATCGATGGAAGGTGGCAGTCCACTCAGATACCTTTG
The DNA here is from genome assembly GCA_009831015.1 of Picea engelmannii. Taxonomy (NCBI): domain Eukaryota; kingdom Viridiplantae; phylum Streptophyta; class Pinopsida; order Pinales; family Pinaceae; genus Picea; species Picea engelmannii. Next base: position 75,851 of record ML814482.1, on the reverse strand, counting down.
AATTTTGATAGTCTCATCTTTGATGAAAGGGACATACTTTAGCAATTCCAAAAACCTTCACTCATATTCATCAATAGACATACTACCCAACTTAAGTTTAAAGAAATCTTTGATCTTTTTGTCATAGTATATCTTAGTTAAGTATTTGTTTTCGAAATAATTCTTGAATTCATTCCAAGTAACATTTTTCTCTATAATGTGTTGCACCTGCACAAGTTGATCCCACCACATGGATGTCTTTCGTTTCATTTGATACATTGCAATTCTTCCTTCTTCATGAGAGGAATAATTATGTAGTTGGAAATATTTCCTCATGCAAAGAAACCATGTCTCAACATCTTCTTCCTTCTGGTGCTCTCCATCAAATGTAGGAGTCTTAATCTTGTTCATTTCTCCCTCTAGTTCATCCACTCCAGATCTCCTATTCTTTCTGGTAGGATATGGGCTTGAACTATTGTGTGCCCTCTTATTGGAATGTTTCGGGCAGTGAAGGTGATGCCTGCTAACGCTTCTTGATCTTCCTTTCTTCTTATGGGTCCTGTGACTCCCTGTTTTGCTTGAGTCACTCTCCTTATCCCACTTCTTTTTTATTCTTTCCAGGATCTGTATCAAATTTAAGTTAAATTCTCCCTGTTGATCCTTGGCTTTCATGAGATTTATGTTATCTGCTTAGTGAGTCTAGACATCTTTCTGCAATCTTCTAATGATTCTCATCATGTTTCCTTCCTTGTCTATCTCTTCTCCATGCCCATTGGAGTTTGATCCTTCAACTCCCAAATTTGCATCCATTCCTTTATATTCATTCTCTGAACTGGAATAATTATGTGCCTCCTCCATTTCTCTGACCTAAGCAGTGATTCGGTTTGGTTATGACAATCGTTAAACTCTGCAAACACAATGTGCAGTCAACCAAAATTTGTCAGTCCATGAGTCCTTAACAAATTCCAAAGTATTCATAAGCCAATATGATTCAAGAAAAATTTTAGATTCCATTATGTGGTTCTCGAACAATCAAGAATCCCCATAGATATTTTATTTATGAGTTCTTCTCTATTCTACAATAATTTTTTGGACACTAGCCCCTTTCTGTTATCCCCCAACCCATGCGACCACAGGATGTGGCCAAGCACTAGATCGATAGGCGCTTACTTGAGACTTAGGGTCTTTGGCTTCAAAAGTTTTCAAAACACATCACAACAATCTCTCGGAGTTTAGGATTAATGAACTCACGAAGTAGGGTGGATCAACAGTCCACGACTACCCAACATCCAACGACTAACACCCACTGTGGAACTTTAGGCATCTGATCTCCGGGACTTAGGAGCTTCAGATCTTCAGGACTTTGGAGCTTCAAATATATGGGACTTCAGAGGATTTCACATCCGCACACCCCCAACACCCTGAACCATTAATCTCCAAAAACTTCCATGTCACCTATGGTGACGTCATTACGTCTTGTCACCTCAGTGTTACGAAACTTTGAAAGTTATTCCTTTTGTTCCCTTATGTAACATTCTTCCAGAGTGTCAAGTCTCTGTATCTCATAATTGGTTCCATGTGTCCACTGGGACCCACTATTTTCGTACTTGAACTAAGATACTGAATAGTCACATCGCTTAATGCATTTCAAATTGCGGGGGCATGCACCAATAGTTTGGAGTAACCCGCCTTTCATCCCACAATTCTTTTGATGCTAACACATAACCCCCTGGTAAAACCATGGTTTGGATTGCGGGACCGCCTTGGGAAATTAAATCCCGTTCAACTTGTGTCCCCGAAATGCCTCCTAGCAATCGATCTTGATCTATCATGATCAACACCAGTGTGGGTCCGTCGACCTTTAACTATTTTATGTAGCCTCAGGGCCCACATAATACAACTGACAACATTCTAGGTGGGGGTACGTGGCAGGTATAGGGGAGGTCCATGTCACCTCCAGGTGACATCATCACGACTCACTACTTCCGTAATATCCTTAGGCCGAACCCAATTGTAATGTAAATGAAAATGTACTTAAGTTGGTGAGTTGTTTGATATCATTTGTGTGTGCACCTTTCATGGCATAGTGTGTGCATGTACTGCACAGTAAAACAATGAAGTGTGCACATTTTAAGATACCACACACAACATCTTGAGTGCGCACGATGTTGAGGCTAGGGAGCCTTTGTGTATATGTTGTGGTTTATAGGCTGGTGAGCCAGTTTTGTGATGATTAGGCCAAAGAGCCTAGATGTTAAAGGTTGATGCACCTATTTTTGTATATGCCTCATCATTAATATAAAACACATCGTCACCCACATAACGACCACGATAAAAAAATATGGGGGACTAAACTCCACTAGTTAGGTAAAGGGGGGGATGAAAGTTAAGGAAAAGAGGCTAAGCTAGGGAGATTGAGCCAAAAAGGAATATTATAATAATATTTATTAAGTCATAAAGTACGGATAATTATTTTATCCTAAGTTCTAAAGATGGGGACAAGTGGGCCAAAGTAGCTCCCAACATGACAAGTGTCAAGTTGGGGACATGCATACATATTTTTTGGACTTAGTTCATTTTTGGGGAATCCTTTCCATCATTCCTACAATCATTTGATCATCCAGTCGATCATTCCTTCCATGATTCAGGGAATCACCCCATTATCATTCACACACTCACTGAGCTATCCTCCGTACCTTCCTGTCACTGTACTTGAAATGTATCCATAACCATACATGTTTGTGTAGCTGGTTAGCTTGGGATTTGGATTGAAGAAGCGGGTTATCAGGCCCGTGGGATATTGAAGAGGTGGGTTGTCAAGCCCGTGAGCAATTCTCTGGGTGAGAGAATTGCTGGGAATTGATTTCCTAAAGGTGCTAAACTACAGCTATAGGGCTATGAGACTTCCTGTCTGACCTATGTTGAAGCCCGGAAAGGAAGTGGGGCAGCTGAAGGACTGTTGAGCAGAGAAGGGGCACACTTCCTAGGGCGGGACAAACATGTGGGGAATGAGAGACTGTAGGTTGTTAGTTTGAGTTGGTACCTGTGACAAAGTCTTTCCCATTATCTATGATCCTTTACCCACTATTGAGAGTGATGAGAAGTGTGGTCTAAGGCTGGAAGGTTCATGGAAGGTCTGCACACAATTGGTGATATACTTACCAAGATAGTGTCAATTTTGTGATAAATTTACATGTTGCATTGTTATTTACGTATTTATTTTTATGGGTTTATCCTATGTGTGGTTATAACTGTCTTTATATTTGTGGGTATTTCCCGTATACGCTGCATGTATATGTTTACTATTATTTCATTCTGAATCCGTGCAATTACATAATGCATTTTTCTGTTTACATTATATATATAAATTTCCACAATAGTTATGTGTGTATATGTTTTAATTTCATGCAGTTCGAAAAATTTATGTGGCATAGCTCAGTTGGATGTCGGGTATGTTACAATATGTTCCGCGGAGATAAGAAAAGAGTTTTATGGAGTAGCGTGGCCTAGCCCGGGTGGTCGGGGTGTTACAATATGGTATCGGAGCTTCAGTTTTCAACACTGAGCCTGTATGGGCCAAGCAAGTTTGAGTTGAAGCGAAATTTCACAGAGGATTGATTTCGAAGTGGCCAAATTTTAGTTTGTAGAGTGTCCATGGTAAAATTTAGAAGCAACGACACATAATTGGGAAAAGTCCCAATTTTTGTTGTTAAATTCATGGGAAAATTGAGAAATTCAGCCAAGTGGTGGGATATTATTGGTTTAGTCTATGTTCTAGCAAATTCAGACCTGGAATTGGTCGAATTTGAAGTTAAAGTGAAGCCATGACAGATGGAGTGAGATTTGTAATTAAAATTCTCAATTCGTGAATTGAGTTCGGGAAAAATTCATTCCAAAAATGTCAAACCACAATGATTTGTTGTTGCAGAGACTGAACTGGTGTTACTGGGGTGAAATTGAACAAATTTCATAGTTGCAGAATGTTTGTGGTAAAAATTGGGGAAAAGTTAAGCAAAAGCCCCAATTTCCGCAGTGGAATTCACGAGGAATTGATGCGCATAAAAATGAATGTGTGCAGTTGGGGGCACTAAAAATGCATGATGCGCGGTAAAAATCTTGTGATATGTAAAAATTTGGCACTACGTGGAAAAATATTGGCGCGTTGGTGTGCGCACTAAATTTTGGCACCGCACGAAAAAATATTGGTGTGCTGGTGTGCACGCTAAATTTTGGCGCTGCGTGGAAAAATGTTGGTATGCATGTGTGCGCACTAAATTTTGGCACCGCACGAAAAAATGTTGGTGTCCAGCTGTGCACACTAAATTTTGGTGTCGCGCAGAAAAATGTTGGTGTGCGTGTGCGAGCACTAAATTTTGGCGTCGAGCGGAAAAATGTTGGTGTGCGGGTGCGCATGCTAAAATTAGCATTACATGGTGTGCATAAGCATAATAAGGTATGCATGGTGTGCACACACATAATAGTGGTGCACGTTGTGTGCACAGTACTGGCAGAGCGTAGAGGATTTTGGTTGGTGCATGTGCAATGTGGGTATATGTTGTCGCGCGACAGTTTAGTTAGTGGTGCGTGCAGAGTATTGGTGCACGGTGGGGGCATACTAAACATTGGCATGGTGCAGCGCGTAGAGTGAAATGTGTGAGGAATATAAACACATGATACAAAAATTGTGTGCAATGGGTAATAGTGCAAGAACCAAAATTGTGCGTGATGGATGTTGGTGCACGACACAAAAGTAGGGCGCACCATTTATTGGCACGATAGAGAAGTGATGCACAGTGGTTATAGGTGCACGGAGCATGATTTACCTTGTGGTGTTGTTGTGCATGCTACATATGGGTGTACAGATTGAAATTTGTGCACGTGAAGTCATTTGGAGGGTGAACAACAACAAAAAACCAACGATTTTCTCCGACGTTTTATATAATTTGAACGTCATCTTTTTGCAGCGAGTTTTTGATGCCCTTAAGAGCATTTTTAGGTACTAAAAAACCACGAGAACAAAGTGTATTAAGGTACACTTGTCTCTGCAACTCAAATAAAGTATCTTGGAGAGAGATTTCTAATGGTTTAAACCGTTCGTCAAACAAACCTTTTATGAGAAAGTTACAACACAAAAAGTGGAGGGTAAATTTTAAGACCCAACTAACTTCAAAGAGCCATAACTTTGTGCTCTAGAATCATATTGAGGCATAGGAGTAGTCAATGGAAATATATTGAACCATAGAAGCAGTCCTAGAGCTGAATTAAATTTATGGGCGTGTTAAAATTGTTTAATATGACAAAGAATGTACATGTAGCATTCCAGACCAAAAACACGAATTGGCCTAGAACTTCAGCAGGTTGTAACTAGCAACCCGGAACCTAGAAAGAGGTGAAACTTGGATAGAATTTTCCAAATATGTATATGAAGAAACAAAATTTAGATCCTATGAAAAATCCAATGGAGTAGGTGAAAAAATTCATAATTACATTGCATAGTTGCGCCAAGTTGAAGAATGAACAGGAAAATTAATGGAAAATTTTCAAATAACCATAACTTTATGCTCAAGACTCGGAATTGAGAATGGAAATAGGTGTTGGAAAAGTCTTGGACAATGGAATCTAAATATCCACCCAAAAATTTGATCTGGGCATTTAATTTTCTAGAAAATCATAAGAAATAATTCTGATATATTATTGAACTAGAATGGTTCATATTTTCATGAAATTGTTGAAACAGTTAGCCTGACAAAGTTTTGTTGGCTGCACATTTTGTAGAGTCAACAACAACTAGATCAGATTAGGATCAACACATATTCTAGAGTAATGGAAGATGCACAAATTACTTACAACCAAGAAGATGACATTAGAGGGATATATGTCCATTTGGGCATTCAAGGAACAAACTCCAATGGACATGGAGAAAGAAGGGATGAAAACATGAATATGGTAGAGACCATTAAAAATTTGCAGAAAGATGTCCAAAGCCATAAATATAATAATGAAAGGATTATGAAAGACAAGGAGCAATAAGAGGAATTCAACATGAAGCTAATGCAGAGCTTGAACATAATAGAAAATAATTTGGATAAGGAGAGTGGTTGAAGCAAATCAGGAAGTCACAGGTCTCCTGATGAGTAGCAGACATCACCATCACTCCCCGAGGGATTCCAATAAGAAAGAAAACAACAACTCAAGTCCATCCCCTGTCAGGAAGCATATGAGGTCTGGGGAGGATGAGCTACAAGGAGAAATGAATAAAATCAAACCTCCTACATTTGATGGTGAGCACAAGAAGGATGAAGATGCAGAGACATGGTTGTTGGGCATGAGAAAGTATTTTCAATTGCATAATTATTCATCTCATGCAGAAGGTATAATTTCCATCTATCAACTCGAGGGAACGGCATCCATGTGGTGAGATCAACTTGTGCAGGTGCAACACATTAAAGAGAAAAGTGTTACTTGGAGAGAATTCAAGAGGTATTTTGAGAAGAAATACTTGACTAAGAGATACTATGACAAGAAAATGAAAGAGTTCTTTGAAATCAAGCTTGGGAGTATGACCATAGATGAATATGAAAGAAGGTTTTTAGAACTGCTGAAGTATGTCTCTTTCATCAAGGATGAGATAGTTAAGATTCATAGGTATTTGAGTGGATTGCCATCATTTATTAGTAACAAAATATAGTATGATGATCCCAATACATTGGAGGAGACCATAAGGCGAGCTAAATGAAAGCAAGGCCAACTTTCCAAAAATCTTGGGAAGACAAAAAAAAGTTCAATATGGATCAGAGGAAGAAGGGATCTAAGCCACCATTCTCCAGGAATAATCCTCAGGGACAACCAACTTCTAGAGAACCAAGAATGATTGAGACAGTGGATCAAAGGCAAAGGAAGCCACCTATTCAATGTTGGGGTTGTAAAGGAGATCATATGTTCAGATATTGTCCCCACAAAGGTGAATAAGTGAGGATTTTTCACAATGTACAACAAGCTGAAACAATGGAGGACATGGGAAAAAATGTACCAAGGATCTATGCAACCCTGGACAACAAGAAAGCATAGTATCAGTCACATATGATTGAAGTGGAAGGTATGATCAACAACCAAACCATTGCTATTTTAATTGATTTTGGAGCTAGTCATAGATATATATATTCTAATATGGTGGACAGTTTTCATTTTCCAAGAAGCAAGCATGGATAATCTTGGTTGGTGTAGATGGCTACCAGATCCAAAAGAAAAGTTAATGAGATGGTTAAGTCATGTCTTATGGATATGAATGGAATGAACACCAAGGCAGATTTGAACATATTTCCTTTAGGTTCCTATGACTGTCTAATTGGAATGGATTGGCTAGATAAAAATCATGCAATCCTAGATTGTCATAAAAAGGAATTTACTTGCTTGGATGAGGAATATAACCTAAGGAAAGTGCAGGGGATTCCCAGGGCAGTATCCATCAGAGAAATTTCAGCATTGCAGTTGAATAAATGTTACAGAAAAGGGTGTCAAATATTTGCATCTCATATGGAAGAGACACCTAAAGATAAGGTGCCAAATTTGGAAGATCATGCAGTCCTGAAAGAATTTGAAGATGTGTTCAAGGAGGTACTAGGACTACCCCCAAAGAGAGATATTGATTTCTCTATAAACTTAATGCCTGTAGCAACTCCCATGTCAAAGACTCCTTACAAAATGAGTACACCAGAGTTGAAGGAGTTGCAAATGCAACTTGAAGAAATTCTGAAGAAGGGGTATATATGCCCAAGTGTATCACCTTGGGGTGTCCCAGTATTGTTCGTGAAGAAGAAAGATGGGACATTAATATTGTGCATTGATTTCAGATAGTTGAATAAAGTGATTGTAAAGAACAAGTATCCTCTACCAAGGATTGATGATCTCTTTGATCAATTGAAGGATGCAAAGATATTTTCAAAGATAGATCTCAGGTCAGGGTACCATCAAGTAAGGATTAAAGAGGAATATATCAACAAGACCACCTTCAGGAAAAAGTATGGTCATTATGAGTTCATAGTGGTGCCATTTGGGTTGTCAAATGCACCAGTTGTTTTCATGTTCTTAATGAATGGTGTTTTCTGAGAATATTTAGAGAAGTTTGTCATTGTCTTTTTGGATGACATCCTTGTATATTCCAAGTTAGAAGAAGAGAATGAACATCATTTGAGGATAGTGTTGCAAGTATTAAGGGAACATAAGGTGTATGCCAAATTGAGCAAGTGTTCATTTTATCAGAATAAAATTTATTATTTGGGACATATCATTTCAGAGGATGGGATAGAAGTGGATCCTGAGAAGATAGAAGCCATTAGAGAATGGCCAATGCCAAAGAATGTGACAGAGGTCATATCATTCATGGTCCTTGTAGGCTATTATAGGAGATTTATTGAAGGATTCTCAAATATTGCACACCCAATCACTTCCTTGCAAAAGAAGGGTGTGAAGTTTTAGTGGACATTGGATTGTGAAAAGAGTTTCCAACACTTGAAGAAATTATTAACAAGTTCTCCAATACTAAGGATTGCAGACCCAAATGAAGACTTCATTGTATGGACAGATGCATGTAAATAAGGACTTGGTGGATTCATCAGTCAAAATGGGTTTGTTATATGTTATGAATCAAGGAAGTTGAAGGAGCATGAAAGACACTATGCCACTCATGATTTGGAGTTGGCATCCATAGTGCATGCCTTAAGGAAATGGAGACACTACCTCATGGGAAAAAGGTTTGAACTAAGGAAAGACCATAATGGTTTGAAATATTTATTTGATCAGCCAACTCTAAATGTTAGGAAAAGTAGATGGTTAGAATTTCTAAGTGAATATGACCTTGATATAAATCATATCAAGGGAAAAGAGAACAAAGTGGTTGATGCACTGAGCAGAAGAGTGCATGAATTGCATGCTAYAACCATTAGCATGTACCGATCAKATTTGAAACACATAATTTTAGAGGCTGCAAAATTAGATTTGAAATACAAGGAATTAGTGACAAAATTAMATCAAGGTAATTTGCAGTAGAAAATTGAAGAATACAAGCTAGATAATGATGAAACTCTCATGTACATGGGCATAATTTATGTACCAAATTTCTAGGAATTGAAAAATAYAATATTGAAAGAAATGCATAATGTACCTTATGTTGGGCACCTAGGTTATCAGAAAATTATTGCAACTATCAAAAGCCAATATTATTGGCTAGACATGAAGAAAGAAGTTGCAGATTTTATTGCCAAATGTTTGRAATGTCAAAAGGTAAAAGCTGAGCATAGACACCCAGCTGGTTTTCTACAACCATTACCCATTCCTGAGTGGAAATGGGAAGTTGTAACTATGGATTTCATCACCAAACTTCCCAGAACAAACAAGMAACATGATTCTATCATGGTAGTGGTGGATAAGCTTACTAAAGTTGCCCATTTTATTCTAGTTAAGCTCACTCACAAGGMAACCAATATTGTTGATGTTTATATGAGAGAAATTGCTCGATTGCATGGTATACCAAAGACAATTGTGTCTGACAGAGATCCAAAATTTACCTCAAAATTTTGGAAAGGATTATTTAATGGATTTGGAACAAATTTGAATTTTAGTACAACTTATCATCCAGAATCAGATGGACAAACAGAGAGGGTGAATCAAGTGATTGGAGATATGTTGAGGATGTATGTGATGGATAAATCATTAAAATGGGAAGAGTACCTACACTTAGTAGATTTTGCTTATAGCAATGGGCACAAAACATCATTGAAGATGAGCCAGTTTGAGGAAATTTATGGCAGAAAGTGCAACACACTGGTAATATGGGATAACCCAATAGATAGAGCAGTAGTTGGGCCAGATTTACTCAGGGAAATGGAGGAGAAAATGTTGAAAATAAAACAAAATTTAAAGGCTTCCCAAGACAGGAAGAAAAACTATGTTGATAAGGGAAGAACTCACAGGGAATTTAAAGTTGGGGACCATGTATTCTTGAAAGTGAAAGCCAACAAAAGTTACCTGAAGTTGGGAAATTTTTCAAAGTTGGTAGCTCGCTATTGTGGGTCATTTGAAATCCTAGAGAGGATTGGTCCAATAGCTTATATGATTGCATTGCCTACATCTATGTATGTTCATAATGTATTCCATGTATCATTGCTCAAGAAATATATACCTGATGCTAATCATGTTATTGATTGGAATGTGATTCAGGTGAAGTAAGAAGACGCTTTCCAAGTGCATTTGGTATGCATTCTAGATCGAGAAATCAAACAGCTCCGAAATTGAGCCATAGAGCTTGTAAAGGTCCAATGGACTTGGTACGGTCCCGAGGATGCTACTTGGGAGAACGAGGATGCAATGCGGGTAGAATACCCACATCTTTTTGAGGTTTTTTGAAATTTTTGTTGTATATGTGTACATAATGCACCGAGGACAATGCATAAATAAGGGGACGAGATTGTAATATCTTTAGGCCGAACCCAATTGTAATGTAAATGAAAATGTACTTAAGTTGGTGAGTTGTTTGATATCATTTTTGTGTGCACCTTTCGTGTCATAGTGTGTGCATGTACTGCGTAGTAAAACAATGAAGTGTGCACATCCTAGGATACCGTGCGCATCATCTTGAGTGTGCGCGATATTGAGGCCAGAGATCCTTTGTGTATATGTTGTGTTTTATAGGCTGGTGAGCCATTTTTGTGGTGATTAGGATGGAGAGCCTAGATGTTAAAGGATGGTGTACCTATTTTTGTATATGCCTCATCATTAATATAAAATACATCATTGCATGCAGACCGACCACAATAAAAGAGTATAGGGGACTAAACTCCACTAGTTAGGGAAAGGGGGGGATAAAAGTTAAGGAAAAGGGGATAAGATAGGGATCTTGAGATAAAAAGGAATATTATTTTAATATTTCTTAAATCATAAAGTATGGATAATTATTTTATTCTAAGTTCTAAAGATGGGGACAAGTGGGCCAAAGTAGCTCCCAACATGACAAGTGTCAATTTGGGGACATGCATACATATTGTTTGGACTTAATTCATTTTTGGGGAATCCTTTCCATCATTCTTGCGATCATTCAATCATCCAGTCGATCATTCCTTCCATGATTCAGGAAATCACCCCATCATCATTCACACACTCACTGAGCTATCCTCCATACCTTCCTGTCACTGTACCTGAACCGTATCCATAACCATACTTGTTTGTGAGGATGGTTAGCTTGGGAGTTGGGTTGAAGAAGCAGGTTGTCAAGCCTATGGTATATTGAATAGGTGGGTTTTCAAGCCTGTGAGAAATTATATGGGTGAGAGAATTGTTGGGAATTGATTTCCCGGAGGTGCTAAACTGTAGCTACATGGATCTGAGACTTCCTGTTCGACCTATTACTGAAGCCCAGAAAGGAAGTGGGGCAGTTAAAGCACTATTTAGTAGAGAAGGGGCACACTTCCTAGGGTGGGACAGACATGCGGGGAATGAGATATTGTATGTTGTTAGTTTGAGTTGGTACATGTGACAAAATCTTTCTTATTGTTTATGATCCTTTAGCCAGGTTAGGAATCCACTTACTTGGGTGGAGTTTAGTCCTAGATCGGGGGTGACCCACTATTGAGAGTGATGAGCAGTGTGGTCTAAGGCTGGGAGGTTCGTGGAAGGTCTACACACAGTTGGTGATATTCTTACCAAGATAAGTGTCAATTGTGTGATAAATTTACATGTTGCATTAGTATTTATGTGTTTATTTTTATGGGTTTATCCTATGTGTGGTTATAATTGTCTTTATATTTGTGGGTATTGCCCATATATGTTGCATGTATATGTTTAATGTTATTTCAGTATGAATCCGTGCAATTACATAATGCATTTGTTTGTTTATTTTTTATATATAAATTTACGCAAGAGTTATGTGTGTATATGTTTTAATTACCTGCAATTTGAAAAGTTTATGTGGCATAACTCAGTTGGATGCTGGGTATGTTATAATATGCTCTGCAGAGAGAAGAAAAGAGTTTTCTGGAGTAGCATGGCTCGACCTAGGTGGACGGGGATGTTAAAACTTTGGCTCTTCTGGGCTTTAGAACTTCAGGCTTTGGGAGTTCTCTTCTCAGCACACACTCATTCTCCCGAGCACTGAAATCCCAAACAAGCCAACCTGCTGACACGTGTCCCTCTTGACGGATGGTCTGGATTAGCTCCAGACTTTGAAACTTTAGGATCTATCTGTCCTTCATACCATGCCGTAACTTCCACCCTTGGCTTGATCCAACAGTTATGATCCAACTTCGGCCCAATCCAACGGTTGAGCTCTTCTCCCCATACCTATGGTGTAGATCCACTTCGGGGACTTTGGGGCTTCAGCCTCTTCCCCTCTATAACACATACTTCACCGAAGTCTCAAATTCTTAAGGACTTGCAGATTAACCCTTCTGCACTTTTCTCTAGATATGATGGTCGAGAATTGTCCTCCTCCTGAACAGATTCCAATGACCCACAATACTGTGTGTCTCATTACCACGTATTTCATCATTTTATAATACCGATACACCTCCTGAGCTTTGTAACATGACTAAGGTAACCTCTTGGCACCATTTCTCTCTGAACCTTGGTTCTAATGACCACTTATCCGGCCCATCCAGGATCAGTGCTTGAACCCTGGTTCTAATGACCACTTATTAGACCCATCTAGGCTCAGTGCTTGAACCTTGGCTCTGATACTAATTTGTAACGTCCCCAACCACCAACAGGTCGGGCAATGCCACTACTCAGACACTTCACTTAGCTTCTCTAGCTTTGATACCAATTTTTAACATCCCCATCCACCAACAGGCCTGGCAATGCCACAGAGGAACACACACACACACACACACACACACACACATATATATATCATGACATGCATTTTTAATGAATTTAAGACAATAACACAGAGTTACTACTACCATACAGACTCAAATGGAATTGACAGTAAGTCCACATGCAATGGATCACATGATAATATTTCAAGAATCACAAACATTCATAACATACATAATTAAGCACATAAATGATACTTATATTTTAACTTGAGTACAACCACCAACTGCGTGTGGACCTTCCACGAACCTCCTTGCCTTAGACCACACTGTTCATCACTCTCAGCAGTGGGTCACCCCTGATTTGGGACTAAACTCATCTAGGAAAGGGATTCCTAGGCTAGGCAAGGTCAATCAGAAAGTCACACAGTTTAAGAGGAAGTATTCTCTCCCAGGAGCCACTTATGCCCACTTCTCACAAACTCTCATTCCCCACATTCCTGTCCCACCCCAAGAGTATACACCTTCACTGTTACACAATCCATCGACTGCTCCACCTCCCTTACCTTGGGCTTCAACAACAGGCCAGACCATAATTCTTAGAGCTCTATAGAAACTATAGGACTCCCTCTAGGAGAACTCACTTCCTCAACACACTCTCTCACCTGGAGAGAGTTTCTCATAGGACTGACAACCCACCTCTTCAACCACGGGCCTAACAACCCTCCTCTTCTACCAATCTTCAACTCAGTTCCAACAAGGTGAGGAAAACAAAAATAGTTGAATACATCTCAGGAAATGGCAGAAACCCAAAATTGGGTAAGGTACGACTCATTTTTTGCAAGTGCATATAGGTTGGGTTCTCATTAAAACAAAGGTCGGTTTTTCCCAGTTAGGGGTTTTAGAGGTGTGTGATGATGCAGAGGTTGATGACGGAGGCCAAACAAGTTAGACAAAGGATGGAAGAATGGGGAGAAAACCCCCAACACAAGCTGAATCTTCATCTTTAACTACATGTGCCTAGGTCGACACCTGTCTTCCTGGAGATGCATGCACTCCATTTATCGTTCGTTCCCTTTCCCAGGAACTTAGGATAAAACATATCCTTATAAACAACTTTTGGAATGATAATAAATTATTATTCTCTTGGACTTAATCCCTTAATCTTAGCCCCTCTTTCCAACCTCTCAGTCCCCCCTCCCTTACCTAGCCTAGTGTAGCTTAGTCCCCCATACTCTTTCTTCATGGTTGGTATACACACAATGATGTTTTTATATTAATAATATGAATATTTACATGTACAAAATAGGCTCCTGACCTTTAACATCTAGGCTCTCCGGCCTAATAAACATATAATCCCATAGCTTATAATTGTTTGGCTCACCAGCTTACAAAACATGTTACAATTCATAAATACAATTGGGGCTCATCCTTGGGGATATTACAATCCCCTCCTCTTATTTTTTCATTGTTCTTAGTGCAACTTATTTACACAGCATCAACAATATTTTCAAAATCTTCAAAAAGATGTGGGTATTTTTCCCGCATAGCATCCTCAAGCTCCCATGTCACGTCCTTAGGACTGTAACAGGTCCATTGGACCTTTATAATCCCTATGGATCGATTATGGAGTTGTTTGCTCTTCCAGTCCAATATGTGCACTGGATGCACCTGCAAGACGCCTTCTTGCTCCACCTGAATCACATTCCAATCAATCACATGATTAGGATCAGGTATATATTTATTAAGAAATGAAACATGAAACACATTATGTACAGTCATGGATGAAGGAAATCCAAGCATTTATACAACTGGTCCAATCCTTTCTAGGATTTTAAATGGCTCACAATATCTGGCTTCCAACTTGGAACAGTTTCCCATCTTTAGGGAACTTTTGTTGGATTTCACTTTCAAGAAAACATGATCACCCACTTTAAACTCCCCATGGTTCCTATTATTATCAACATAAATTTTCTTCCTGTCTTGGTCAACCTTCAAATCCAGCTTAATCTTCAACATTTTCTCTTCCATTTCCTTGAGAAACTTTGGCCCAACCAGTTCCCTATCAGCCGGGTTGTCCCAATTGAAGCATGTGAAAAGAAGAATGCGAAAATAGTTTCCAGCAATTGAAGCAATTGTTAACCAGTGCTCCAATTATGAAGATCACATATCTGAATGAAGATTTTTTGGTTTGCACAGATGCATGCAAAGAAGGACTTGGTGGAGTCCTTAGCCAAAATGGGTTTGTAATATGTTTCGAGTCCAGAAAATTGAAAGAGCGTGAAAGGATCTATGCCACTCGTGATTTGGAATTGGTAGCCATAGTGCACGCTTTGAAGAAGTGGAGGAACTACTTGATGGAAAAGAGGTTTGAGCTCAGGACAAACCATAACTCTCTGAAATATTTGTTTGATAATCCTACTTTGAATGCTAGGCAGAGTAGATGGTTGGAATTCCTTTGTAAGTATGACTTTGATATCAAGCACGTCAACGGAAAGGAGAACAAAGTGGTTGATGCACTTAGTAGGAGAGTGCATGAACTGCATGCTACATCCATTAGCATGTATCAAACGGATATCAAAGGCATAATTTCGAAAGCTGCAAAAGCAGATTTGTAGTACATGGAATTGGAAACAAAATTGCAACAAGGTAAAATATAGCAGAAGGTTGAGGATTATGAATTGGGATTTTATGGAATCCTTCTATACAAAAACATAGTCTATGTACCCAACTCTTTTGAATTGAGGAGTGTGATTTTAAAAGAAATTCATAATGTGCCTTATGTAGGACACCCGGGATATCATAAAACAATCTCAATAGTCAAAACCCAATATTATTGGCCAAGCATGAAGAGGGAGATTGTTGATTTTATTGCTAAATGCTTGGAATGTCAAATGGTCAAGGATGATCATAGACACCCAACTGGTTTACTGTAGCCATTACCCATTCCTGAGTGGAAATGGGAAGTGGTAGCAATGGATTTCATCACGGGGTTGCCCAGAACAAACAAGTAGCATGATGCAATCATGGTGGTGGTGGACAAACTTACTAAATCTTCCCATTTAATTCCTATGAAGAATACTCATAAGGAAACTAATGTTTTTGATATTTATATGAGGGAATTAGCACGCTTGCATGGCATACCCAAGACAATTGTGTTTGACAGAGACCCAAAGTTTAAATCAAAGTTCTGGAATGGGTTATTCAAAGGGTTCAGAACAAATTTGAACTTCAACACTACTTATCATCCTAAGTCTGATGGGCAGACAGAGAAGGTGAACCAAGTGATAGAAGATATATTAAGAATGTATGTAATGGAAAAACCATCTAAATGGGAAGATTATATACACTTGGTATAATTTTCCTACAACAATGGGTATCAAGCATCACTAAAGATGAGCCCGTTTGAAGCACTTTATGGCAGAAAGTGCAACACCCCAGTAAGCTGAGACAACCCAGCTGATAGGGAAGTGGTTGGGCCAGAGTTGCTCAAGGAAATGGAAGAAAAAATGTTGAAGATTAAGAAGAATTTGAAGGATGCCCAAGACAATAAGAAAATTTATGTTGATAAGAACAAAACTCATAGGGAATTTAAGGTAGGGGATCATGTAATCATGAGAGTGAAGGCCAACAAAATCTCCCTGAAGTTGGTAAATTGTTCAAAGTTGGCAGCTCCATATTGTGGGCCATTTGAAATCCTAGAGAGGATTGGTCCAATAGCATATAGGCTTGCATTATCTGCATTCATGTCTATACATAATTTATTTCATGTGTCATTTCTTAAGAAGTATGTACCCGATGCTAATCATGTTTATGATTGGAATGTGATTCAGGTGGAACAAGAAAGTTCTTTTTAGGTTCATCTATTGTGTATATTAGATCGGAAAATAAATTAGAGCCATATGGCTTGTAAAATTTTAGTGGACCTGGTACGGTCCTGAGGACGCAACATGGGAGCATGAAGATGATATGCGGGTAGAGTACCCGCATCTTTTTGAAGATTTTGAAAATCTTGTTGATATTATGTAAATGAGTTTCACTGAGGACATTGCAAAAATAAGGGGAGGGGATTGTAATTCCCCAAGGCCGAGCCCCTGTGAAATGAAATGATGTTTTTAGGCTAGTGATCCAAGTAATTATAAGCTAGCACGATTATGTGTTTATTAGGCAAAAGAGCCTAGATTCTAAGGTCAATGGGACTGGTTTTTTTATATGCAATTATGAAGATTATTAATAAAATACATTGTTGCATGTAAGTCGGCCATGAAGAAAGAGTTGTGGGGGACTAATATCCACTAGGTAGAGAAAGGAATGGGGTTGAGAGGCTAGGAAAGAGGGGCTAAGCTTGAGGGATTAAACCAAGGGAATATTATAATGTATTCCTGAAAAGTACTAAAGTTGGGAAAATAAACCCAACTATCCTAAGTTCCTTTGAGGAGAGGAACAAAATCCAAGTGGAGAGGAGCGTGTTCCCGGAGAGCCAAGTGTCACCCAAGATGCATGCATATTTATGTGGGAAGTTCCACCTTTTTGGGGGGGAGGACCTATTATTTCCGCCTTCCGAAGGAGTTCTCTCTCACGATGGAAACTCTCTCATGATTCTGCAAGCTGACGATTCTCACCATTTTCCTTGATCACTCTCAACATTCTGACCAGTCTATCCATTTCGTTTCCCATGAGTTCATCCTCAGCATGTTGACCATCCCTTGTTGTAATATCCCTAGGATGAGCCCTAATTGTATTATGAATTGTAAATGTGTTTTTTAGGATGGTGAGCCAAGCAATTATAAGCTAGTAGGATTATGTGTTAGTAGGCTGGAGAGCCTAGGTGTTAAAGGCCAGGAGCCTATTTTGTACATGTAAATATTCATATTATTAATATAAAAACATCGTTGCATGTAGACCGACCAAGATAAAAGAGAATGGGGTACTAATCTCCACTAGGCTAGGTAAGGGACAGGGGGATGAGAGGTTGGAAAGAGGGGTTAATCCTAAGGGCTTAAGTCCAAGAGAAAAATATTTTATTGTTATTCCAAAAGTTGTTTAGAAGGATATGTTTTTATCCTAAGTTCCTCGGGAAGGACAGGGGACTTCCCAGGGGGAAAGGAATGTGATTCATGAGCGACAGGTGTTGGCTCAGGCAATGAAGACTTAAGGGGGAAATTATTTTTGTTGGGACATGCATGCAATAGGGGGGGAGGCATTGATGCACATACAATTTTTCTCTCACATTTTCACCATCTTCGCTATGCTAGACCAGTTTTCCCCATATATCCTGAGGAGTTCACTCATGCACTCACCAAGCACACAACCATCCATTTCCTCCATTGTTGAATCCATGGCCATTATACACCTCTGTAATTCAATGAGATGTCCCTTGCCTTACCCAACTTTTCTATTTTGGTTTGAAGAGGCAGGTTGTCAAGCTCGTGGTTGAAGAGGCAGGTTGTTAGGACTATGAGAAATTCTCTCTCTAGGTGAGAGAGGTTATTATGGATTGAAGAAGCAGGTTTTCAGGCCTGTGAGAAACTCTCTCTAGGTGAGAGAGTGTACTGAGGAAGTGAGTTCTCCTAGAGGGAGTCCTGTAGCTGCTACAGAGCTCTGAGAATTCCGGTATGGCTTGTTTCCGAAGCCTAAGGTAAGGGAGGTGGAGCATCCAATGGATTGTGTGATAGTGAAGGTGTATACTCATGGGGTGGGACAGGCATGTGGGGAATGAGAGTCTCTGAGCAGTGGGTGTAAGTGGCTCCTAGGAGAGAATCCTTCCTCTTAAACTATGTGACTTTTCTATTGACCTTGCCTAACCTAGGAATACCTTTCCCAGTGGAGTTTAGTCCCAGCTCAGGGGTGACCCACTACTGAGAGTGATGAGAAGTGTGGTCTAAGGATGGGAAGTTCATGGAAGGTATGCCCGCAGTTGGTGGTTTTACTCCAGTTAAAAGATAAGTATCATTTTCGTGCTTAATTATGTATGTTATGCATGTCTATGATTCTTGAAATGTTATCATGTGTTCTGTTGCATGTGGGACTTACTATCAATTCCATTTAATTCTTTATGGTAGCAGTAACTTTGTGTTATTTGTTTTTAAATTCATTAAAAATGCATGTCATGTGTGTGTGTGTGTGTGTGTGTGTGTGTGTGTGTGTGTGTGTGTGTGTGTGTGTGTGCATGCATATGTTCCTCGGTGGCATTGTTTGACCTGTGGGTGGTTGGGGATGTTACAAATTGGTATCAGATCCAAGGTTCAAGCACTAAGCCTAGATGGGTCAGATAAGTGGTCATTGGAACCAAGGTTTTAGGTGGAAATTATGTCAGAAGGAACCAATTTCGAACCTCATAGCATTCCTAAGTTCCAAGAGGTTACCTTGGTTGTGTTATGAAGCTCAGGAGGTGTAGTAGTATTATAAAATCATGACAGACGTGGTATTGTGCCACAGAGTAATGTGGGACATAGGATCTATTCAGGACAAGGAGGAAAATTCATGACCGTCATATCCGGAGAATGTGTAGGAGGGTTAACCTAGAAGCCCTTTAGATTCCATGACTTTGGTGAAGTTAGGTGAAAAAATAAGAGAAGGGTCAAAGCTCGAATCTTCTAATTCCTGGAGGAGATCTACACCGTAGATCTGGGGAGAAGCCTTAACGTTAGATTGAGCCAAGAGAATAAGGTAAGATGCATGTTGAAGAGAAGATCAGATCTTCCAGATCTACGTGCAATTGGTTGTGAGCCGTAGATCTCATGACAGATCGTAACTTCAGAGTTCGGTGATCCAGAGAAGTGGGGTGTGCTGATGCACAAACTTCTGAAGTTTGAAGTCCTAAAGAAAAAGAGAAGATGTGGTGGGGAAGGATGACGTCGCTAGGGGTGACATGGAACTTCTTATACATGCCACGTGCCACCACCTTAGTTGGTGACAACCATACTATGTGGACCCAGAGGGTAAAGAAGTCCAGAAATTCAGAATTCGAGAGACTGGAAGGAAGTATGCGTAAAAAAATTTGAAGCTCGAAATTCTGGAGTAACACGACATGATGATGTCGTCAGGAATTATGTGTACACATGGGATGTGTGCCACGTGTCAGAGGGTTAATAACCTTTGGATGATTGAGATGTCCGGTAGAACGTGACACATGTCACTTGTCTGAGTGGGCCACGTGTCCATTTCTAATGTTTCACCACGTGGAACTCCTCTCGAGTATGGGTGGTGGGGACCTGATGGTCGCAGTGGCACATGGCACCAATTGTGAAATCCAAAGACTTGACACTATGGAAGAAAGTTTCAT
>ML814482.1:40560-53907 GCA_009831015.1 Picea engelmannii | reverse complement strand
GAATAAGTTCTCGATCCTTCTAGAAAGAATCTTCTAGAAGGGTGAGTTGGAGTTCGAATGGTTGGAAAAATACTAACTTTCCAGATATCTTGGGATCATTCCCTATCCAAGTAACTAATCAATCTTCTCCTATATATTGAGGAGATTACTTATGGAAAGGGTTAAGCAAAGGAACAAGCACAAGCATAAGAACAAGAAGAAGCAAGCTAGCTAGAGATTGATTGGAGAACTTGTGCAAGATTGTATGGAGGACTGAAACTACAGCAGCAAGAGACAACAAGTAATCATATGTGGTTGAACTTCTTCATGCATGAGCAAGTGTGTGTCAGATCTAGGAGCCATCGAAAGGATATCTACGACATCAAGGCTCAGGTTGTATATTTCTCTTTTAGTTAATGAAATACATGAATATGTCCCTTTCCCATAATGATGATGTCATCTTATTACATGATTCCTTGATCACATGTATAGACTAGGTATTGAATATATTAATGCCTTTGATGTGATTGGTTTGTGTTGTTGTGATTGGAACGACACAAGAGCGTCGGAGCAGAGCAAGGAACAACAGAGATTAAAGGAGAGCGTTCATAAGGTATGGCCACTATCCATTTCTCTTAGTTCATTCAATATCAAGATCTAGGGAAAGAGTAGTATTCTGTTATGGTTTGTTCCAGATCCAGGTTTATCTGGGGAGATTGGTCTGTGTCCGCACTCACGAATTTATCCATAAACTGTTGGGTAGCATGACCATTGATGAATATGAACGAAGGTTTTTGGAATTTCTGAAGTATGTCTCTTTCATCAAAGATGAGACTGTAAAAATTCAAAGGTATTTGAGTGGACTACCATCTTCCATCAGTGACAAGATCTAATATGATGATCCTAAAACTATGGAAGAAAATATAAGGAGAGAAAAATTCTTATATGAGCAGCAAAGAGAAAATCCCACTTTTCGGAAGGCTTGGGAAGACAAGAAGAAATTCAAGATGGATCAGAGGAAGAAGGGAACTAAGACATCCTTTTTCAGAAATATCCCTCAAGGATAGCCAAGTTTTAGAGAGCCCAGGAAGGATGAATTAGGTGGGAAAATGCCAAGACAACCACCTATGGAATGTTTGGGTTGTAAAGGAAATAATAGGTACAAATATTTCCCCCATAGAAATGAAAAAGTGAGAACTGTCCACAATGTTCAATAGGAAGAAACAATGGAGGACATGGGAAGAAGTGTACCAAGGATCTATGCAGCTCTGGACAACAAGAAAGAAGAATATCAATCACATATGATTGAAGTGGAAGGTATGATCAACAACCAAACCATTACTATTTTAATTGATTCAGGAGCTAGTCATAGTTATATAGATCCTGTAATGGTGGAAAGTTTTCATTTTCCAAGAATCAGGCATGGAAAGTCTTGGTTAGTGAAGTTGGATACAAGATCCAAGAAAAAGGTTGTTGAGTTGGTTAAGTCTTGTCTAGTGGACATGAATGGACTGAATGCAAGGGCTGAATTGAACATCTTAACTTTGGGTTCCTATGACTGTCTAATTGGGATTGATTGGTTGTACTATCACCATGCCATATTAGATTTTCGTAACAAGGAATTCACTTGACTAGATGAGGAAGTAAACCCAAGGAAAGTCCAAGGAATTTTGAGAGAAATTGATATCATAGAAATCTCAACAATGCAACTGAAGAAGTGTTACAGGAAAGGTTGTCAAATATTTGCAGCCCACATGGAGGAAGCATCTAAGGATAATGTACCAAATATTGAAGACCATGCAGTATTAAAATATTTGGAAGATGTATTCCAGGAGGTACCCAGACTACCCCCAAAGAGAGATATTGATTTCTCTATAAACTTGATGCTTGGGGCAGCTCCAGTGTCAAAAAATCATTACATAATGAGTACACCAGAGCTGAAAGAACTGTAATTGAAGCTTGAAGAACTTATGAATAAGGGTTATATACACCCAAGTGTATCACCTTGGGGTGCCCTAGTCTTGTTCATGAAAAATAAGGATGGGACATTGAGATTGTGCATCGATTTCAGACAGTTGAACAAAGTGACTATTAAGAACAAGTATCCTTTGCGAAGGATCAATGATCTCTTTGATCAGTTGAAGGATGCCAAGATATTTTCAAAAATAGATCTCGGGTCAGGGTACCACCAAGTAAGTATAAAACATGAATACATCAACAAGACCTCCTTCAGAACAAGGTATGGTCATTATGAATTCACAGTGGTACCATTTGGGTTATCAAATGCACCTGTTGTTTTTATGTGCATAATGAATGGTGTATTCATAGAATATCTAGAAAAGTTTGTCATAGTCTTTTTGGATGACATAATAGCATATTCCAAGGTGGAGGAAGTGCATGAAAATTATCTGAGGATGGTGTTGCAAGTTCTAAGAGAGCACCAACTGTATGCCAAATTGAGCAAGTGCTCATTCTATCAAAATCAGATCCATTATTTGGGGCATATCATTTCAAAGGATGGGATAGTCGTGGATCTTGAGAAGATAGAAGTCATTAGAGAATGGTCAATGCAGAAGAATGTGACAGAAGTCAGATCCTTTATGGGTCTAGCTGGCTATTATAGAAGGTTCATTGTAGGGTTCTCAAGGACAGCTCACCCCATCACTTCCTTGAAAAGTAAGGAGAAGAAATTTCAATGGGAAGAACAATGTGAAAGAAGTTTCCAGCAATTGAAACAATTGTTAACCAATTCTCCAATCCTGAGGATTGCAAATCTAAATGAAGATTTTGTAGTGTGCACAGATGCATGCAAAGAAGGAATGGAGGGAATCCTCATCCAGAATGGGGTTTTAATATGTTATGAGTCCAGAAAATTGAAAGAGCATGAAAATAACTGTGCAACTCATGATTTGGAGTTGGTGGCCATTGTACACGCTCTAAAGAAATGGAGACATTACCTCATGGGAAAGAGGTTTGAACTGAGGACAGACCATAACAGTCTAGAGTATTTGTTTGATCAACCAACCTTAAATGATAGCTAGAGTAGATGGTTGGAATTCATTTGTGAGTATGACTTTGATATCAATCATATCAAAGGAAAGGGGAAAAAAGTGGTTGATGCACTCAGCAAAAGAGTGCATGAACTACATGCTACGATCATTAGCATGTATCAAACTGATATTAAAGGCAAAATTTCAGAAGCTGCAAATGAAGATTTGTAGTACATGGAATTGGTGACAAAGATACAACAAGGTAAGATGCTATAGAAAGTGGAAGATTATAAATTGGAAGGTGATGGAACACTCCTGTACAAAAAAATAATTTATGCACCTAATTTCGATGAATTGAGAATAATGATCTTGAAAGAAATGCATAATGTGGCTTATGTTGGGCATCCTGGATATCGAAAAATAGTGGCAGCAGTCAAGAGCCATTACTTTTGGCCAAGTATGAAGAAGTAAATTGCAGAATACATCGCCAGATGCATGGAGTGTCAGAAGTTCAAGGTTGAGCATAGGCACCCAGCAGGGTTGCTACAACCATTTCCCATTCCTGAGTGGAAGTGGGAAGTGGTGACAATGGATTTCATCACAGGATTACCTAGAAAAAATAAGCAACATGATTCCATCATGGTGGCGGTAGATAAGCTTACAAAAGTTGCCCATTTTATTCCATTGAATACCACTCACAAGGAAACTAATTTTGTCGATATCTATATGAGGGAAGTAGCACGATTTGTAACACCTTGTTTCCCCCAGTTTGTAATTAATCATAAAACATGAATTAACATGCTAAGGCATGTGGAAAATGTAAATGTATTATTGTTTGAGTTGCCAATAATTGACTGTGGGGGTGAAGCCTTGAAAGTACTGACCATGATATCACTATAAGAAGAATGTGAAAACTATACAAGAGGGTTCATTATCCCTGGATGTGGATGATAAACCTCTTTTAGATCCCAAGGAGAGAAATCAGTTAATGAAGAAAGGACCAGTGGTTGAATTATCAACCAACCCCGTAAATGGGAGCATGGTCTAGTTGTAGAATGTCAGCCCGGGGTACCACAGATATCAACAAACCCTATCTTCCTTATGACAGAAGGAATGTGATGGGTTGAGAACCTTCCAAAATAAGGAAGGCAAGATAGATACATGGGGACAACCAGAGGAGAGACACAAGACAAGAGCGCAAGGTCGTAAGGGAGATGTGTGGAGCTCTCTAGGGGATAATGAATATAAGGTCGTGATCTTTATGATGGGTGATCATTAGATAAACCTCGTTGAGGCCATAATAGAGATAAATATATGAAATTTACATAGAACAGAACCCGAGCAAAAGATGAACAGAGAAAGAATCCTTGAGAACTGTGAGAGTTCCCTGGTGATATCATGGCTTGGCACGGGGGTGGCCAGAGTGCTAAGAATGAATGCCTCTAAGACTATGGTAGGGTGGAAGGATGAACACCCACAGTCAGTTGGTTGGCTACCACCTGTAATAGATAAGTAATCACATATCTTGTGTATTTAAGTGGTACTTTGAATTAAAGTTAGATATCCTATGAATGTTGTAGGGATGGATATGCTTGCTTAATGATTTATACTATACCCCTCTTTGTGTCTGTTTGACTGTGTAATTAGTCAAGTAGGAAATTTTATGGATTGGACATGTTTTATACTCGTAAATGCTTGTGTCATGTGGTGGTGTAAGCTAGAGCCACGAACTATGAGTTCATCGACCTTGGGTGTAGTTCATGTACACATGTCAACCCTCTTAGTCGTTCTGATTCCCTTGGAGGATATAGTTTATTAAGCTCAGGAGAGATAGTGAAGATATGCATTGTCTCTCTGCGAGGAAAGAAGAGACCGAGAACCACTTAAGTCCTAGACTTGATGAAGGAGTGCAATAGTTGCATCGAAGATCCCTCTATGTGTTAAGTCCATGAGAGAGAGCATAACGCTTTTAAATCCTTCATAACCGACAAAGATCGGGAGGGATAGCAAGAAATTCAAGTATCAAAAGGGAGTATCCTTTCGTTTGGAAGTGGAACGGATGATATCCATTTGGTAAGATCTGTGGTATATCACTGCCATTAGATTTCAAGAAGGAACGCGGGCGTTAACG
The DNA here is from genome assembly GCA_009831015.1 of Picea engelmannii. Lineage (NCBI taxonomy): Eukaryota > Viridiplantae > Streptophyta > Pinopsida > Pinales > Pinaceae > Picea > Picea engelmannii. The sequence goes on along the minus strand of ML814482.1, from coordinate 48,807 downwards.
CCTCAACCCCTTCAGACTTCATAAGATTCACACATTGGGAGATTCGCACATTGGCGTGTCTAAACTCCTGAAACCCAAAATTGTGACATGATATGGACCGTGGATCTAAGGATCTATCGGGACCCTCCCCGACCATCGAATTAGCGAGATTGGGGATTCTCACATCGAGAGATTCGCACGTTGGTGCGACTAAATTATCGAAACTCGAAGTTGCGATGTAATCCGGCCCATTAGATCAAGGAAGGTCATGGACCATTGATCCGACGCGAGAATATTAACACAAGAGTACGTGGGAATTCATCTCTAAGAACCAAGCTCATAAGTGATAGGCGCATTTCTGAAACACAGATGATGTCTAAGAGGTGAACTTGTCTTAAGTTTGTAATCTCAAGAGGGAAATTCAAAGGTCAAGACCTTTGAAACATCTGAGATCTTTCCATCCAGGAAATAAAGTGAAATATTAGAAGGAGGAGCTACAGTGATTATTGGATTGATCATCGTGAAAGATCTGGATCGAAAAATAATAGTCCGGACAATGAGGAGTAAGTGCAGAGGAGAACATATGTCAGTCGTTCGGTCTGAGTGTAAGAGAATCATGGTCACCCAATAAAGGTAAAGTGAACTAATGATAAGCCTCAAGGGCACCTGAGAGGAATGGGGTTCCAAAGTCTCGAAATCATTAGAACCATCCATCCAGGAGGACATGTGGTGAGAGGTCAGCATTTTGTTGTCTCGTGACTCAGGGAAGTCAAAGGGTGGAGTAGTGAGAACTCGCAAAATGAAAAATCATGATTTGATATGAGTCATTAGATCATGGGGAGTGGTGAGACATCGATCTGATGCTTGCAAATATCAGGAAATCAAGAATTGGGAGAACATAGGTGAACCAACCTCCGAAGTTGCAAATTGTGAAATTGCGACTTGATTGCAACTATCGGATAAGCTGCATAAGGAATATCTAGACCATTGAACTTCACATCTAGGCACATAGGAGAGCGCGTAGAGAAACGGATATGAGCCATTGGATCTGGAAGCACATGGACCAATAACCATTGGATCTGGAAGTGCATGGACCAATAGTCATTGGATCTGGAGGAGGTGCACGAGGTTTAGTCCTTTAGACTGCATAGGAGAAGAGCCAACTTTGCGATACGCGAAGTCCTAACATCATCAGGACCACCCATCATCATAGGACACATGGCTGAGATCCACATATGTCGGAGGTTTTCAAGGGGAAGAGCTGAAATGATCCTAACCATTCATCGGGACGGATGCATGGCAGCCAGTTAGCATTTCGTTGACTCGCAACTTGAAGGGGTCAAAGGAAAAGTTTGTGAAAACTATTGAAACACGAATTTGCAAGAAGATCACAGTCGGTGATCAAGGAGAAATCTAGACCGTTGATTGTCTAGGGAAAATATCAGCATTTCGACATTCGAGAGTCGGGGAGTCACGTTTGTCTCACTCGCAAAGTCCCAACACGTGAAATCACAATGTGCCTTCCGCGTAGGCATGCGGTCACAGGTCGTGGTCATGTGGAGGTGAGGCTCATACTTGGTGCTTAGTTGTGTAGGCGGAGTTTCATAAAGGACCTGTGAATTTGTTTGTAATATTCGTGTAGGGAATCGAAGAGATTCTCCAGCTCAACAAAGTTAAGAATAATCCTTGGCCAGGAGGTCGGACTGGTTCCCTGACCTTCCAAATTAGGAACCATGAATGGAGTTTTTTTACTTTAAGAAAATAGAAAAAAATTAGACCCCGTCGTGGGTGTGTTACAAAATGGTATCAGAGGTTCAACACTTGGCCTGCTTGGGCTCATGCACGAGTTGCATAAAGAGGTATTTTTATCTGCATTTACTCCTTGAAGAGAAGGATTGCAGATTGAACTTGTGATTTTGGGAATTCTTGTTGAAATTCAGCAGAAGAATTTCTTTAACCCCTTTGTCAAAGTGGTAACTACTCTTACCGGAGTAGGTATATGCTAATTAAATAGTGATGATAAGACTTGAATGTGGATAACTGAAGGTGGCATGGTTTTGTCAAGGGTAGTTGAAGCCTGAAATCCAGAAAACCTAATGTTGTTGACACTACCTCTAAGCATGGGCAGTTGGAACATTAGTCACTGATGATGGTTGGTTATATAATGGTTAATACCTTTGTGGGATTAAAGGAATATGATAGGATCATGTAGGATCCTTGGCAGTATAATTATTGCTTTATATTAAACTTGGAGTATATAACTCCTCATGAACATGGGAAAGGTGAGATGGGTAAGTCCTATAAAAGTTGAGGTAATAAGGTTTTCTTGCCAACTATTATAGTATAAAAGGGAAAGTGACCCTGGTTGGTTATTGCCATAAAGAGAAGGCAACATCAATATGAGTTATAATTGTGAGATTAGTCATGTAAGCGACTGTAATATCTAACTGAAATAACACTAGTGATAAAACTAAGCTAGTATGATGAATACTTAGTTGTGTGTGTGTGTTGGAGTGCATGGATTTAATGCATTGTGAAGCCTCTTGATATGAAGCCTGATATTAATACCAGCTAGGTATGAATGATATTAAATGTGCAAATTATGCACATGTATGATGTAAGAGTATAAGTATACTAAAATCTCAATATGATTTCCCTGATGAGTGAAATGTGAGGCAAGCATAACACTTGTCAAGATTGAATGAATACCATGGATGCATGGGTGACTCTGTTATGAAGAGTCATGAAAGTTCTGGTTTGAATGATAGCTTAAGGGGAATGTGCTCCATCTCCCCAGGAAAATATAGTACAAATAAATGAAAGAGTAAACGAGCAAGGATGCTCTGTTGTCATAATAAGAGGCAAATGATTATGCCTTTGAGAATCACATGAGAAGGATTGTGAACAATCCTGAGTTGAATGATCTTAAAAGTAGAGATGTAGGTGGGTTGAGAAACATACCTATGACTGCTACAGAAAGGTTTAGGATTATGAATATGGTTAAGTACATCATAAATGTAAGTTAACAAAAACTAGAATATGTATGGATACATAATTAGGGTACATGACAAATATGCATGTTTACATTCCTTAAGGGAATATTTGGTAAACAACTAAAGCTAACCCAAAGTTGAGGCCATCATGAATAGTGATGGATATGCAATAAGGAAGTGGCATACTGAAGGTGTTTCTTGTGGAGAAACTGTGTGAAGACTCTATCAAGAAAACAAAGTCACAACCTTAATAACTGTTGAGAATTAAGCACTGAGCCACAAGCATATATATATATATAAACCAGAATCTTGGATTACATTTTGAAAAACATCATGTAATGAATAGAAGACTAATAAATGAATATTGACCATTCTAATAACCAAATGGTAATGTGCAGGATGCACAAGTTCATGATTCATTATGGGTAAAAGATTTTTCTATTAAATCATGTTGATGTATCCTAAGATTTAGGATGAGCCTAACCCATGGCTGCTCAGGAAAATATCAGAAAGATCACAATAAGAAGTAGATTGCATGAGTAAAGGGGTGGAAAAGGAGGAACACTTTCCTTACCCTAAGAACACTAAATTGTTTAATAGAGTCGTAGGATTATAAGAGCACTTGTGGAAACCAGTATAGTTGGTAAAAGGCAAGTAAACCCCCTGAGTATGATTAAATGAACAAATGAGTATGTTTAACTGAATAGGATTGATTGAAGACATGATTAAGAAAAGGAAGTGAGGCCTTAGAGATAACTTGACTGGGATGAAAAGTCCTAGGTGGTGTAGAAAGAGTTGGAAGAAGGGGGGAGTCCTCAACTCTTCCTTGTTGAGTATTATGTTTTCTCTTGGATGAGAAAGTTGATTTACTAATAAAAGTAAATGTTTTAACACCATAGTGATAAGGATTGTTTTGCTGAAGATACAATCGAAATCTGTTTTTGTTGCACTTATGGAAACATTTGAGGATAATGTGATGAAGTGCATGAAGATATGCTAGGAAATTTTGAAGATGTTTTATGAATTCAAATGTTATGATACATGCATTTGGTTTAATATTACAACTAATGTAATTGTGACTATGATGATGCATACTATGTATAGAAAGGAATTGGATCTATTGAAGAAGACGGATGCCAATGATGGGCAACCTCAAGCAAAGGATGACCAGGAGAAGGTTGTGGTTGAAAGATTGTTGACAGAATTGTGAAAATCCTGCTAAAGCACTGTTGATGAGGTAAATATCAGAAAGAGAGTGCTATCAACCAAGAACATGTATACAAATGTTCATGCTTATGTGGCTCAGGGTATGAAAGGATTCAGGTGAGAATCCATTCCGAAATATTTTATTGTCTCATGTTATGCACAAAATTTGAAAGGGAAGGTGTATGCTATGGATACCCAAGTAGGGTATGATTCGGGAAGAAGAACCCGAATGTTGGAGGTGTGAACCTATACAATGAAGGCTAATGGTATGATGTAGCAACATTTGAACCAAATTATCTTTATTGACTAAAAAGGTAAAAAACCTTTACTAAGAGAATTTCTTGGGTGGCCATGAGTATTGGCACCTTGGTTATTAATGAAGGAAGAATTCTTAAAGGCATTCATGTGAAAATTTTGAGTTTCATGTGTATTGATTTGGGAACATGATCGGCCCATAGTAGGAAGCATGGTCTTGTTGTAAGAGTGAATGAAAATGAATAAGCCATATGAGGAAAAGGTTGGTTAAATCCCAACACACCATGGCCAAGAACCGGTCATAAAGTGTGACGAACTTGAAGACAATGCAAGAGTGCATTGGGTATGAATGTGGCCATGAATATTGGCACATTTGTTAAAATCCCTTGAAATGTTGAATTACATTTTGAAAGGTCTGGTATGATTGAAATGAGGCATAGGCAAGGATTGAAATCCCCTTTTTATGTTTATGTAGATGTGATGAACTGTTAGTATGCATGGTTTTGAATACATACATACATACATATATATGTGTGTGTATATATATATATATATATGGAGGCATGAGAGACTAACAGTTTGCTTGGCTGTGTGAAGAATGAACTGCAGGAGGAAAAGGGTCTTGGATATGGCAGTGTTGTAATCTTATAAGGAAGACCAATTGCCTACTGAGCCAAAATACAAGGAATGGTATTTCCTTTTGAGAAAGTGAATTTGATTGTTAGTATGCACAATTCTGAAATTGTTGTGATGATGTTGTAAAGGTGCAATAAAAATGTATGTGCATGGAAAAGCTAATAATTTGTTTGGGTGATTGAAGTTGAAAGTGCAGGAAGAAAATGGGTCTTGGATATGGCAGCGTTGTAAGCCCATAAGGAAGACCAATTACTTGCTGAGCCAAACCACTATGGGAAGGAAAGTCCCATAATTATGAATTTGGTTCCTGTGCAGAACAAATATGAAAACAAAATGTGGAATTTGGAAATTTGTGGGTGACCGATTGACAAGAAAATTTTGAATTTAAAACTTATAATGATGTCTCATGAATTACTGTATACCTGTGATATCGGTGAGAAAGAGAGTAACCTTCATCCCTATCTATTATTGTGTTGGGATAAGGAGAGTAACCGTCGTCCCTAACTTTCACTGAGCCGGAAGAAAATATTTGTCCAGAAAGGACAGATGATAAAAAATGGCTACTACTGAGCCATGAGAACCGCGTGATAAGCCATGATCGCTTGAAATACATTATGTCAAGGTAACACAAGATGGAGGGACTCCTTGGAAGAGAAATTTTGAGGGACACCTTGACTATAAGACTCGATAGAGTCTCTGGAATTATTTATGTGTGAGAAAACCTCAGTAGGGAAAGATGGATCACCCGAGGGACTGTTTAGCAGTGAAGGGGGTGCCTGAGCCTGGGCCTAGAGGGTGAGTGACTGCAAGGAAGAGGAGCCCATGATATTTCTTGTAAACTATTGGGATCATTCACACGAAGGGTAGTTCTTCCTCTGCAAGAAAACCTTGGCAAGGAAAGATGGATCACCTGAGGGACTGTATAACAGAGAAGGGGATGCCTGAGCCTGGACCTGGAGGGTGAGTGATGACAAGGAAGATGAACCCATGATAGTTCTTGTAAAATATTGATTGGGATCATGCACCCAATGGGTATGTCAAGGAAAAAAAATGAGCCTATATGACAAAACAACCATGTGGATATAAACCCACAAACTGTACAAATAAGTATTGTGCTAAGATTATGAAATTTTTCCTAGAAATTGTTTTTATGCAATGTTTTCGCATAAGACTATGATCAATATGCTTGTTATCCAAGAACTATTGAAATCAAGTGACAAATATTAAGGGTATGAAACAAGACCTGACCGAGAAAGAAAGATCAAGACTTCTGAAGTGGCTGAATGAGAAAGGCATGACATATGTTTATGAGAAAGAACACCGAGGACGATGTTCCCTTAAGGGGGAGGGAATTGTAACATCATGTTTCTCCCAGTTTGTAATTAATCATAAAATATGAATTACCATGCTAAGGCATGTGGACAATGTAAATGTATTATTGTTTGATTTGCCAATAACTGACTGTGGGAGTGAAGCCTTGAAAGTACTGGCCATGATATCACTAGAGGAAGAATGTGAAAACTATACGAAAGGGTTCATTATATCAGATAACCCTTAATTTCCCTTGATGTGGATGATAAACTTCCTTCTGATCCTAAGGAGAGAAATCTGTTAATGAAGAAAGGACCAGTGGTTGAATTATCAACCACCCCCATGAATGGGAGCATGGTCTAGTTGTAGAATGTCAACCCGAAGTACCACAGAGATCGGTAGACCCGAGCTTCCTTCTGAAATAAGGAATGTGATGGGTCAAGAACCTTCCAAAAGAAGGAAGGCAAGATAGATACATGTAGAAAACCAGAGGAGAGACACGAGACAAGAGAGAAATCTCATAAGGGAGATGCGCGGAGCTCTCCAGGGGATAATGAATAGAAGGTCATGAGCTTGATGTTGGGTGAGCATCAGATAAACCTCGTCGAGGCCATAACAAATAGAAATATCTGAAAGTCGCAGAGAACAGAACCCGAGAAGAAACTTAATAGAGAAAGAATCTTGAGAACTGCGAGAATTCCCTAGTGATATCATGGCTTGGCATGGGGGTGGCCAAAGTGCTAAGAATGAATGCCTCTGAACCTACAGTAGGGTGGAAGGAAGAGCACCCACAGTCAGTTGGTTGGATACCACCTGTAATAGATAAGTAATTTCATATCTTGTGTATTTAAGTGGTACTGTGAATTAAAGTTGGATATCCTATGAATGTTGCAGGGATGGATATTCTTGCTTAATGATTTATACTGTACCCCTCTTTGTGTTTGCTTGACTATCTAATTAGGAAAGTAGGAAATTTTATGGATTGGACATGTTTTAAAATCGTAAATTCTTGCATCATGTGGTGGCATAAGCTAGAGCCACAAACTGTGAGTTCGTCGGCCTTAGACGTAGTTCATGTACGCATGTCAACCCTCTTAATCATTCTTAGTCCCTTGGAGGATAGAGTTTATTAAGATCAGGAGAGGTAGTGTAGATATGCACTCACTCTCTACAAGGCAAGCAAAGAACGAGAACCACTTAAGTCCTAGACCTGATGAAGGAGTGCAATAGTTGTGTCGAAGATCCCTCTATGTGTTAAGTCCAGGAGAGAGAGCGCAACGCTTTTAAATCCTTCATAACCAATGAAGATTGGGAGGGATAGTGAGAAATTCAAGTATCAAAAGGGAGTATCCTTTGTTTTGGAAGTGGAATGAATGAGATATGTTTGGGAAGATATGTGGTCTATCACAGCTGTTATATTTGAAGAAGGAATGTGGGCGTTAACGCCTCGACCCCTTCAGACATCGCAAGATTCACACAATGGGAGATTCGCACGTTGGCATGTCTAAACTCCCAAAACCCGAAATTACGATGTGATCTGGACCGTAGATCTAAGGATCTATCAGGACCCTCCTTGACCGTCGAATTAGTGAGATCAGGGATTCATATATCGGGAGATTTGCACGTTGGCGTGACTGAATTCCTGAAACCTGAAGTGCCCGTTGGATCAAGGAAGTTCATCGACCGTCGATCTGACGCAAGTAGATTAATGCAAGAGTATGTGGGAAGTTGAAATTCCCTAAGAACCAAGCTCATAAGTGATAGGCACCTTTCTGAAATTCAAATGAGGTCCAAGAGGTGAACTTGTCTCAAGTTCGTAAGCTCAGGAGGGAAATTCGAAGGTCGAGACCTTTGAAACATATGAGAT